>AWUE01018643.1:0-42594 GCA_001974825.2 Corchorus olitorius | reverse complement strand
CGGTGCCAGTGCCAGCCGGACAGCCATTTCTTCTGCTTTGGGTTTCCTTTCTTGTTCAGAATTTTCAGCCATCCATTACTTTCAGTTTCTATATATATAGTAATTTTTTTTTCTATCATAAACTTCAAATAAATTCAAAATCAAGAAAAATCATTTTCAAAATAACCCTTTCCTTGGATTACGCCTTAATCTTTCCTTTTAAGACTCACATTACCCTCTCTTTCTCACTTTCCCGTTAAGGTTTCTTCTCTTCTTCTTTGTGTATGTTATTATCGAGATCTTTTTGGTATTTGAAAAAATTATTTACATAAAAAATTTGAGGAAAAAAGGAAGAAGAAGAAGAAGAAGAGAACAATGGCGTCGAATATAGGAATGATGGATAGTGCTTACTTTGTTGGAAGAAATGAGATTCTAACGTGGATCAACAACAGGCTTCAGCTTAATCTCTCTCGAATTGAAGAAGTAATTTAATGTTTCTTTGGTTTTTTTCCCTTTTCACTTTATCAATATTAGTGGTATTCAAATTCTGTTTATTTTCTGGGTTTTGGTTGTTGAATTTTTCATGGGTAATGCCTTTGCGAATTTATGAGCTTCTGTATCACAATGACACAATCTACGTGCAAATATGGGATCTCTATTTTTTTTGTTAATATGGATAATGTTGGTTCCTATTAAAACTGGTTAATCTTGGGGGGTTTAACATTAACGTTAAAATAAATTTATGGATTCTTTTTGCTTTTTAATTAAATCATTTGTTCGCTAAGAATTCACAAAAGGAGACCGATATTTTTGTTTTGTTTAAAATGTAAACTGGGTTTCTTTTGGGTGGTTTTAATGAATTTTTAAATGCTTTTTAGAGAATTTGCTGGTGCCAGAACCCAGAAACCTTTTTTTCCTTCTATTTTTTAAATTGTTAATCTTACTGTGGTTCACTTTAAGAGCGTTGGAACTCACTTTTATCTTGCAATTGATAGAGAAGTATTACTTGTAATATATTTTAATAATCTCACATTTCAACTTTAACATTGATTTTTTTATTCCTATATATTAGCTTAATCCTTTCTGCATGTGATTAAAGACATTATTTATCATTATAGATGGAGACTTAGTGAATCACCCAATTTTGAATTCCACTTATATTGCCAGAAACAGAAATAATTTCAGAATCATTCCTGCTTGTGTAGATGAGGATAATTTTGAGAGACTTAATATGCCCTTCTGATAGATGTGATCATAGTTAGGGTAACATGGGTGCACATCAGCCCATAGTATTCAAATTATGGACAAAAGTGGCTGATAATTTGCATTATTTTGAGGTTTTGATATGTGTTGTTCAGCCACTCACCCGTTAAAGTTCTAAGATGCTTGATAAGGACTTTCTGCTCTTAAGACTTAAATAGCTTTTGCAGTTTTTTATCCGTAATAATGGTCCTTGAGAATGATTAGTTTAACTAAGTAGGCTATAGTTATTTGGATTTTCATATATTCTATTTGAGATGTATTACATTCTTGTAAATACACTTGTGCTTCAGCATTATTCCTTCATTTACCAGTTTTTTCTGCAATTGAAGAATGACTTGTTTGAAGTCTAGCACCCTAGCTCAGTCATATTCTTTTATTATGGGTTTATGAATATATTCTCTATAAATATTGACATTCATGATTTTTGTTCACTTTAAATACATATTGACAGGCTGCTTCAGGTGCTGTACAGTGTCAGATGATAGATATGACCTATCCAGGAGCTGTTCCAATGCACAAGGTTAGAGTTCGCTGATTTACGGTCATTTCACCTTACTCCTTTCTTCTCTTAATCAAGTTTCACCATAAATTGTTTTCTTTTCTTTCCTTTTTCCCCCTTCTTTTTTCTTTGGAATGCAGGTGAATTTTGACGCAAAGTCAGAATATGATATGATTCAAAACTACAAGGTTCTGCAAGAAGTATTCAACAAGTTGAAAATTGAAAAGGTAATTCATTCTCTATTCATAGTACATGTTATTTTCTATGTTTGCCAATCATCCTTTTGCATGTCTTTTCTAAGAACAAAAGGAAGAAACCATGAGTATTCTTAATCACGTTTTCTCGCATATGGGTGCTGAAAACCTGATATAGTAATCATATACTTGAGTTGATTTATGGCATTTCAGAAAACTCAATTACATTTCATCCATAAGGTCGCATGTCATAGTAATCATATGCAGTGTTTGGTTAATATGCCAACTTGCAGTTAGCATCGAATGCTGATAGAACATGGCACAAGATGTGGTGCCATTGGTGGGATTCTCAATAAGAGGCGATGCATTGTTTTTGGCCTCACTTGCTTATTGCTATTGAATGGTATCATGTTCAGATTCCTTTGTTGGAGGTTTTAGGTTAAATTTCACAGTTTTTAAGATTTGATCTCAATCCCCGTATTGTTCATTGCAATGAGCAATTGAGCATCTGATAGCAGATGAATAGGTCTCAATGAATTAGATTCAGTAGTGGTTTTTCTGACTTAACTTGTACATAAGGTAATATTGGTAGCTTTATTGCATTTATGTAGATAAGAAATCATTTTGAATTGATTTACCCATAATTTTGCATGTTGCAGCATATTGAAGTCAATAGACTTGTTAAAGGTAGACCTTTGGACAATCTGGAGTTCTTACAATGGCTGAAACGTTATTGTGATTCTGTGAATGGTGGAATTATGAATGAGTAAGCTATTTCTCTTGTTAATATATCCATCTCCTTGTTCCTTGGCTCTTTCCCTGCCATAATTAGTACATTCTTTTATGATACGCCATTTTGTTGTTTTCTCTAGGAATTATAATCCTGTTGAGCGGAGACTTAAAGGTGGAAAGGAGCGGAACTTGAAGGGTTCCCATAAGAGTTCAAAATCTCTCCAAGCAAACAATCTCCATAACTCTGCCTCTGGAGATACAGCTGCTGTTAATAAAAACTCTGGTCTGCTTGTGCAATTCCATTTCTTTTGTATCAATAGCATAGATTGTTTTATTGTGCGAATATACTAATGAATGTTTCATGCTGACCACTATCTCTTATCACCATTGTTTGACACTTAATGTGTCAGTTTCCAAGCAAGGGAAGATGGGTGTAGCAACGGCTTCAGGGGATGCCCAGGCTTTGTCCAAGGAGGTAACAGCCCTTTTGAGCTTTCCTCTAGGTTCTGTCTATTTATGTATTCCTATGATGTTCAAGGTTGACATTCCATGCTTTCAGTGCTTGTGATTGTTCGCGTTACATAATTGCTTGGTAGTATTAGTTTACTTGTATACTTTATAGTAAAAAAAATTCTTATTCTTGTGGATGTTTTTTCTTCCTTCTCTCAGTTCACTGTGTGAATGAAGAAATGAGATAGTGTTGTGATTTTGTCAAGTGCTGAGATGCAAAACCATTTATATTTTCTCTTGTACAGATTACTGATCTGAAGCTCTCTGTCGACCTTTTGGAAAAGGAAAGAGATTTTTACTTTGCTAAATTGCGGGATATTGAGATACTTTGTCAGACTCCTGAAGTCGAGAATATCCCGGTAAGAGTTCCTGTAAAGCCATTCTTTACATTTTTCAAGTGTGTAAATCGTGCATGCTTTCCTGTGTATTTATTATCAATGCATTTCACATCCTCTTCGTTAAGTTCACAAAGCATATATTTTGATCTGATCCGTTAGCCGAAATACCCAGGACATAAAGGAAGGTGCTATTATTAGTTCACAAGGCCATTGGCAGTGTCATATACCGTTATTTACTAGTATGATGTATGACAACAAGCATACTTCATAGTTTATACATGAGCACCATGTTAAGCCTTGCAAGCCTATGATGTTAAGATCCCTGTATCGGTTATATATGAAAAACCTAGGAAGGAAATCAGATTTTTTATGGGACCTCTATAAGTTGACCTTTCATACTCACATTTTTCTAGTTTTGTTCATCTAATTCATGAAGTTGAAGGATCTTTGGGTAGGATTATATAGTATAACTCTTCTTATATTGTTCGTCATGGACGTCATGAACATTGAAGTAAACTTGCCATGCTGGTGAGAAAGCTTGTCTTTAAATTCCCATTTTTCTGATTGCATGCTTACTGAAAAACAAAATGCAGATGGCAGTAGCAATAAAGAAAATACTTTACGCTGCTGATGCAAAAGAAAATGCACTCGAAGAAGCTCAGGAGTATATTAGCCAATCTGTTGATGAAGGTGAAACAGAAGAGGGAGAGGAGGAGAATTGAGCCTTTGCCTATAAAAGTTCTAGGGAGTTAAAGACACCTTCGGCCTTCCTTAAAGAAAGCTTAGTTCTTTTTCTTGTATTCATCATCACCAGACGAGGGTGTCTAAAAATGCATTTTAAAGCAAAACAGTGTAGCATTTTTTTCCCTTTGAGTTTCTGTTTGGATGATTATGAATTTGCAAGTATTGAATAACTAATCAGTGAATGTTAATAAGAAACGACACCAATTGGTTGTTACTTATTTTAGACTCTTGTGCCCCCTGTTACTGTTTGTTAACAAATACTCCTTTTTAATTGTACCTCATATTTCTTTTCCAGAAATACCTTTCTTGAAATTAATTTGTCCCTTTCCCTTGTTCCTTTTTAATTGTCCCTCATATTTTTTTTCCAGAAATACCCTTCTTGAAACATGAGTTTAGTTAAAAGGTCAAACATGCATTTAATTAGAGAGAAACAATGGCTTAAGGGCAGTATAGGAAGATGAAGTGAAATTGTAATAGAATTTAAAAAACTAACTGAAATTAACTACTTTTTTTTTAAGAAATAAATTGATTAAAAGGGACAATTAAAAAGGAACGGAGGGAGTATATATAAAAAATCTATTAGTGTTCGTGACTTGGTATACTAGTCTTCACTTTCACATGTGATCTAATATCTTTAAATTAAGTAGATAATATTAAATAGATATTAAAATAGAATGATTGTACAATATATTGACAACATATTGTATAATTCTCTATTTTTTAATATTAAATACACAATCCATTTCTGAGATTTAAAACTTCAAATAATTGTTCAAAAGTGTATTGTATAATTCTCCATTTTTTAATATTAAATACATAATCCGTTACTGAGATTTAAAACTTCAAATGATTGTTCAAAGATAATTCAAATCAAAAAGAGTTTAAAAATTGCTATAACTACACAAAGGGTAAGGATTCTCTCCACTAGTGGGCTTGTCTCCAGTACATTTGACATATTCATAGAGGTCTCTCTTTTTTCTTTTTTTTTCTCCGAAGGATTTTATTTTTATTTATTTATTTTTTTGCAAAGGATTCATATTACCTCTCTTAGTCCATCCACTACAATTGAGAACTGTTAAATTGAAAATAGAGAGTGCAGTAGACAGTTGTAGTTCTTATTTGAGGAAAACTATACTAGTAGTTCTGAGACTAATAAAATTGGTTTATACTTTATAGTGAATCAAACACGAGAGGTCATGACTCATGAGCAGAGTTAGGAAATTTTTCCTGGGCCAAGATAATAAGGTGAATTGAGAAAATTTTAGTGTAAAATAGTAAAACTTGGTACTATTTATTGTCTACATAAAAAAAAGGTATTACTAAATATCGTTCCCTTTTACTAGCCACCGTCCCCCTTTAGATTATTTTGCCATTTGCTTTATTTTCCTTCAAACTTCAAAATTTTCATTTCTCTCAAATTCTCTCGATCTTCAAACCTCAATTATTCAAGTAAAATCACATCAAAACTCATGGAGAAGCAACATTTGAGGTGGGCAAAAATATTTCGGATTGAAAGTATGTTATTTAAAAAAAAAATTTTGAGACCGAAATCAAGCTTGGTCGCGCGCGGCTCGTGAGCTCACGCGACCGAGCCATGGCTTGGTCGCGAGCGACCACGCCTCGCGATCAAGCCGCGGCTCAGTCGCGATCTTCGCGCGACCAGGCCATGCAGCATATTTTTTTTACTTTTTTTTTAAAAATTAATAATTAGTTATTATTATTTTATAGGATTATTTCGGCCCCAATTATTTTATTTTTTTTTAAAAGTAATTGAAAAGCTAATTGAAAGTTTGAATTTTTTTTGCTATTATTTTATATGATTATTTTGGCCTTTTTTTTTCTTCTTTAAAAACACCTTTGTCATGAGTTTTGATGTTATTTTACTTGAATGATTGATATTTGAAAGTTTGAAGGTTAGAGAATTTGAGAGAATTGAAAAATTTAAAATTTGAAGGAAAATAAAACAAAGGTAAAATAGTCCAGCGGGGGCGGTGACTAGTAAAAGGGAGTGATATTTAGTAATTCAGTAAAATTATTCATAAGTGTATTTATACAACTCATAGAAGATTAAACATTTTAAGGAGTTAAAACTTAAATGAGTTTCAATGAAAGGCAATCTTTACATAAAAGATGGCTAAATGTTCAATTGTAAAAAGGAAATAAATTTTAATTATTGGTTAAATCTAAAAGAAAATATATAAAATAAAATCTATTAATAAGGGCCAATTTATTAAATTTTAGGGGTCAAACTATGTTAATTTGAAAATACATGAGTAATTCCATTTCCATGTACACAATTTCTTTTCCATTGCTTTTTTCTCCTTTTCTCTCTAGAATTCTCGTCCTACCTGCATTTTTAATAGTAAATTACATGGAAAATTTTTTCTTAAGCATTGTACTTTTCTGAGTACCACGAACTCAATATGGAGAACAACGAAACAACAAAACAAGAACTTGCAATACAGTTTCAAGTAGAAGCTTCAAAGTTTGTGAGAGAGCGGAATCTTACTATCCCACATTGGTAGACAACCTTTTTCCTTTCTTTCCTCTAGATGTGGTGCTCAAGTGTACCTCCATTTTTTTGTCCAATGTTTCAGACTGTAGAGAAGCAAGCAGAAAAAGATTAATCAACAGATAAGTGATTCTGAAAGAGTTCTATACCTAAGCAATGGGGAACATTAAGATATTGTGGCCAAATCAATATAGAATGAGCCATCTATATAGAGTGAGAGCCTTTATCGATGATACCTGTTATGAGAAAATATATCCTAACATTATTGATATATCATATTCTGGTGTCATTATACTCCCAAGAATACATTTCTTGTATGATGAATGATGATGAGCAATATTCATGCAGATATTTTCACATCTCAGTGTAGCCTCCAAGTTATAGTCTTAAATTGATGTTCTTCACATTGGTAAGCTTATAGACCATATCATACAGATATGACAGATCTTTGGGAGGCCATAACACAAAACTGGAAAAATATGGTAATTTTGTTTTCTCATATAGCCCAAGAATGTCAAAGTATTTTTACATGTGGGAGGGAAACTATATATTTTCTTGCATTCAAATTCTAGAAGCAAGACAAGTATGTGTTCATAGGTTTTTCAGTTCAGACATATATCAAATCAAATGGTTAAACAAAGAGGTGCCTGTACCTGAGTGACAACGGTCTGCATTGCTTATCACTGCTGACTAAGAGAAAAGAGTCGGTAGGTGCCGTGCCCATGTTTGCACTTGACTATCCACTAATATGCCATTCTTTCTCTCACTGCTGTCTACTTTGCCAGATGATTTGTACTCAAAATGTTGGCCACATCGAAAATGCTTTTGGTTCTATTTGGACCAATCATGCTTTTGAGATAGGCTAGACTCTGAACAATGATGTGAATTCTGTGGCCAAGCTTCAGTTCTGAGGTGTGGTTGATTGTTCAGGTGCTTTTCCACCCATATTTTTCAACTGTCAGAGAACAGAATTAATCAAAGTCTGTTATGGTTGCACTGGATAAACTTGATGCAGAAATATTAAATGAAAGCATAAAAAGGATTATGACAAGGCTGAAGCAAAGACCTTAGCTTCTGTGTGGATAAACCTGATTGTAGACACACACATTCCATCATATGCACAGGATAAAAATACAGGGTATCTAACTGAGGAAACTTTCCTATTGGCATATTAATAGCCTGTGTCTGTATGTGCATAAGCAGCTTCATAAATTCTATCTATTACAATGAGGCATTATGTGTTATAAAGTGAAAGAAGTATCTGCTCATTGAGGAAGAATAACATTTCTTCAACCATCTTTTGGCTACCTAGTTTCCATGTTTGTCCAATTTTAAGGACATGATCACTTCAATTATTGGTTTAATCATAAAAGAAATTATTTCTTTTTGGTTCTTTTTCTCCAAAATAAAATAGTCACTACTCCCTAACTGAAGAGTATATAACCCCATTAAAATATGTCAAAATAATTCTTCATTGGTAGAAATGAAGTGATAGGTGCAAGGTCCCTGAGAGGTCTCCCCGTCCCTGCACCTCCTATTTTAGGCAAATTTCATAGATTTTCTTTTAATGTGTCATTTACAAATAGTGTCAAGTGTCCAACTGTATATACTCCTGGGTCATCAAAAGGCAACAGTTGCATAAATATATTTATCTCTACAGGGAAAGACTAGTATGGTAAGTGTGCAGGTAAATTTTCATGCATGGTTCACAGAGAATATTTTGAATGTGTTTGGTGGTGTGATGGGATTGAAGGATGGTTTGTGCATAAAAGTATTGTATGTGGGAAAGACTAGTATGGTAAGCGTGCAGGTAAATTTTCATGCATTGTTCATGGAGAATATTTTGAGTGTGTTTTCTGGTGGGATGGGTACAATACTCATATGCATAAACCATCATCCAATCATATCCCATGCCCACTAAGCATCTGATTAACAAAAAATGTTTTAAGTTCCAGCATGTCTATGACACTTATCCCATAATACTATAGTATGAGCTTTTGTACTTTGGAATCCGTTCAGGTACACTTTCGCCAGATGTTTCCCCTGATGTTTCTGAACCAACCTTTATGAGTCTATCCTATCAAGATGATATAAAAATTTCAATTGATATCATAAACCCATATCACAACATATTTTTCCCTTCTACTCATTTTCAGGAGCAAAACCCGAGATTATTTTTTTTATTTTTTAGTTTTACCTGTGCAGTTAGAGATCTGATTACTTCCTTTGAAGCTTTGTTCTTTTCAGCTTCCTCATGTGCTATATCCGTTGCCTCTTTTAACCGTCTTGATGTTCTTTCAAGTTTTTCTTCTAGTACTTGCGATTTGACAGTAAGATCCTCAACCTGCAAGCCATGTTACCATCATAACTTACCTAAGTATGTATCGGAATTGAAAATTGAGAACACATTTTAGAGTATTTGTCAAGAAAATACTTAAAACAATAAATTATAGAATAAAATCCAAAAATAAAACTGATAACTTTGGATGTGTGTGAATAATAAACGCAAAACAGGTTCCTGTATGCATCAACCGAACTAAATCAAAGTTTCTGCATGTGTTAGGAGTTATATTCACCATATCTGCTTTGATTACCCATCTATCACAAGGTATGCAAGTGTCTGACATAAAATGTTAAAGAAAATTGTGGCAGATTCTTTTCTTAACAAAGAGACCGGAAATATAATTTCACAAATACAAACAGCTAAAAATGTAGTCTGTATCTCACTATTAACTAAAAGCATGTTTCTGATGCTTGAGAGGACATGGATAATCACCTGTGCTCTTAATATACCTATCTCTTGGGTGAGGCTCTCAACTGAGCTCTTTGAGTCATCAAGAAGGAATTCTGGAGTTGCAATATAAGTATGAATTGAATTTCTTGTAATAGAATAAAGTGGACTAGACTTCCTTGACGTTGGAGATGATCCTCCTGAAACCATTCTTGAACTAAGAGAAGGAGCTGATTTTCTCATTGAACTTCCTAACTCCGACTGGGCTGTTTCATTTGATACTCTCCTATCATCTTTAGAATTTCGGCTCCTTTTCTGTTTGAACGAATCAAAGGAGGAAAGCCTCCCAAGTTTATGATAAGATTTTGAATTTGAGGTATCTTTCTCTGGTAACTCATTACCATTCTGATGTATACTTTCCCTTAAATTCTTCGTGAATTCAGGAGTTGATTTAGGCTCCTTTTTCCTATTTAATTTGGTAAAGCAATCATCACAGACCCGATGAGGCTTGTTCATATTAGGAGCCAAAGCAGCTTTTAGAGATTTCTTACTGCTGCAAGCAGAACAAAAGACTAGCCCACAGTTGTAACAATTATGTCGCTTTCTGATGAAACTAAATGGAATCCGACAACCAGAACAGTTGAAATGATCAGCACCTAGTGCCCAGTCATGAAGACAAATGGCAGCAGTAAAGTTGGAGCCACATGCCACTCTCTTTACTTGTTTGTTTTTCAAAGCTTCAACAAGTGTTGGAAGGTTCCTGTCTGTATTATCTCCATGACCCAATTGACCATTTACACCCTTTCCCCAGGTGTAAATCTTAGCATCTGAAGTGCGAACTGCAATATGATGAGATCCACATGCTATCTCTTCAACTTGGCTGTATTTAATATTGCCTTTGACACAAGTTGGAAGCTTGCTAGATACAGAGCTCCCAAGCTGTCCATGATCAAAACTCCCCATGGCATACACTTTCCCTGTGTTAGTAAGAGCAACAGTTATACTATGGCCACAGGCCACTTGAGAAAAGCTTGTAGTGTCTGACAGCGCTACGCAAGAAGGTACTAATCTGGGCTCTTTATCACCATGTCCAAGCTGGCATTTCTCCCCGTCCCCCCATGTAAAGAGCCTTCCAGGTGAAATCCCCCCAGAAGTCTCAGCAGGCACTTCCACAATTGCAGCAGTGTGCCAAATTCCACAAGATGCCCTTAGCGTTTTTAGCCCTCTAAGAGCGTCAACTTCTCTGGGCATAATTGTGCTACTACGGTCACCATGACCAAGAGCTCCAAAAGTTCCATCTCCAAATGTAAACAATTTACCTACTGATGTAACAGCAGCTGTATGCCAAGGTCCGCAAGAGATATATGATACTTGCATACCTTCCATCTCACCGCTTACCTTCTTAGGAGTCAACTTACTGACTTCAGTATCATGCCCTAGAAGACCAAGATTAAGAGAGCCATCACCCCAGGTAAAAAGGTCCCCTGAAAGTGTTACAGCACAGGTATGAAAGTCTCCACAGGCAACAAATCCAATAGCTGACTCACTGAGAGCACTAATGAGCATTGGTTGAGAAACATCAGCTTCAACTCCATGCCCCAGCCTGCCACCACTTCCCTCACCCCAACTAAAGATCTGACCCTGTCTTGTAACTAAAACAGCATGCTTATTCCCACACGAGATATTGTGAGCATCAAGGAGCACAGTTGATTCAAGAGCATTGGGTGAAAGTGCATCTGTTGTGGCAACAGAATTAGTTTCAGTTCTATGCACACTTCTCCCAAGTAGTCCATTACCAGCTCCTTCTCCCCAGATAAAGACATCACCTATTGCATCAAAACCCTCGAAAGAAGATCTGTGGCTGGATGAACTCACTGCACTAGATAAACTACATCGAAATGAATCAACAGCAGAAGAGCGACCTTGTTGGTTATCTAACCCACCCAATGACAATGAACTGAAATGCTTCACAACTGACTGAGTCTGAGTTAAGGATTTTGTTGTAGAAGTGTATGTTACAACCTCAGAAAAAGCTTTTCCCAATCTACGCTGCGGAGAGCTTTCATATGGGAGTGAAGGAGTTTGGATATCTCTGGGATCCTAAACAAGGAAAATAATGGAAAGCTTGAATGAAAGAAAATATCAAATGACTGGAATTTAAGGCAATTCTTAGTGGGAAACCTTATAGATGTTGTCACTGCTTGCAGATGACACTTTAGATATAGAATTTCTTTGTGTATAGCTACATTGACTTTCTGATGTACTATCACTTGTTGTATCACTTCCAGGCCTGTGATCGTCACGTCCCAAAATTAAGACCCTAAGAGCAGTAAACCAGACCTCAGCTTCATCCCTGTCCTTGCATATCTATTGATGGTTCCCGGTAAATCAGGTTATCATAACAAAGAAACTAAATGATCAAAATAAAAATATATGTTATGTTAACAGGCAAAAACTGGAAAATGCGAATTGTAAACTAATGTACATGAGAAGCTTCATATGTTCTTCCAAACATAAAACATAAAGCAGAAGGAAAACTATTAATGACCATTCACAGATACATGAAAAAAAAATTACAATTCATGAACCACTAGCAAAATACAATGACGTATATATTTTCTGTTCCTTTTAAGCACCAGAAAGTAAGTCAGAATAAATTAAAATGCAAGAAACTAAATTTACCCTTCCCACACAATCTTGATCATTGCTTGGGGAAAGAGGGCTGAGAGACAATACAGAATAGTAGATTTTACAGACATAAGGATTCTTCCTTCAACACCACCAATGAGGTATATTCCAGACAAATTACAAAAACTAAACGTCACTAATACTTTAACTATAAGACCAAAAAAAAGAAAGAAAAAAAATTCAGGGCAAGATACAGTCTTGACATAGATTTAAAATAAGTTTAATATGAATAATAGGCAAAAATTACAACATGTTCATATGGGATGCGGATGCACTTTTGCTGTGCATGTATTAAGCAGTACAGTTGAAGCTGAAAACTGTCAAAAATTAATCCATAGTTGGTGCAATAAAGAAAAAGGCTATTTCCAGGTTAAAAGCAAGATAGTATACAAACCAAATCCAAGGATCTGTTGCTGTAAATAAGAGAAAATGACTGATATTCTTTATCAGGCTGAGGGTAGCGCTTGAATACTGCCTGCAAAACCATGAAATAGAAGTTCTGTTACTTTTGCCTCCCATCAAGCCTGCTCTAATCTTAGAAAATGCATTCAGGTAGACAAGAACCATGGTTCAGACTTCTCTAATATTAAAACAGTTAATAGAAAATATAAAATTCATTAAGAGTTCCTAAGCAGTCAGTAGCTTCAAACTTAGTTCCATAGGTATGAAAAATGATTAGGTAAATAAATATTGCTGAAAGCAGGCACATAAAAGTTCAGATCATAACAAAGGGCATTAACAGATATTCCTTATGGAAATCTAGGATATGTTAGATGCTCCAAAACTGTCAACATGGTATCTTCAGCTTCTATGGGCTAACAATACAAAAACAGGATCACCAAAATTTGGAAGAGAATAACTAATTCTCGTATAATCTCACAGCACTCATCTTAAACTACCATCAAAGTCAACTAACTAACCAGCAATCAAACATATCTAGGATAAGGAGAAATTTGTAAAGTTTCATGTGTTGAAATCTGCACGCATAATACTAAGTCTTATGTTACAAAACACCGAAATGTATGAATTACAATAATTAAACTGATGTCTACATGTAGGATGAAAAGTTTTATACTGGTCATCCTGCATCACCCAGACCCTATTAAATGATGCAACATTTTGGCAACTTATATCATTTTGTCTGAAGGTGGTAAAGACTTACGGTACGCTGTCCAGGTACAATTTTTGAAACATGGCTTAACATGAGTCGTTTCTCTTCTTGGTCAGAGTACCAAATCAGCGATTTCTCATCCTGGCATGTTAAAAAAAAGATCTTAAATCACTATAAAAACCCCCAACTATCCTGTGCATGATAATTTGAAATTCTGCAGACAAGGTTCTTTGGATTTTGCACAGCTTGTTCAATTCACATAGCAGTATATGCTTAACCAAAAGGCATGGAAATGGAAAACCTCAGACAGATAAATGGAACTACTATCGATATTGTTCTATGTGTTCTTTTAAAGACCTTCTCACAATCTAGTTTAACTCAGATAATAAAAATTATTAGTATTTAAAAGTTCTTTGGCTCAAATTACTCCTAGAGTCCAGTTCCACCTATCTAGAACAAAAGCCCAATCCAACCAGCAAGCATGTAAATGCGAAATCTAACATAATGGAAAACAGTAAAAGCCTTAAAGAAGCAGATTTATGTAGCTGTGCACAGGCCAGACTCCTGAGCACCCACCTTAGCAAAGAACTCCAACGATAAAAGTTATTTTAGGTCAGCCATGGGTCAGACTGGCCATGATAAGACGAAAACCTGTTATTAACCTATCATTAACAAAAGAGCTAATTACTTCTTAAAGTAAAACTAAAAACTCATAAAAGTCAAAGTTTTGTGGGACGGGAGAGGAGCCAATAACAATCATAAAGCCACTGATAGAAGGTACTTCACAGCAGGCTACATCAGTTTACAAAACCCTTTTACTGCTTGATGATCACTGCTTATACTTTATATTATTTTATTTTTTGTAAGAAAAAAGGAAGCAATCCACCAACATTCATTAGTAAGATTTCTCAGGGTGGCATGATTTCTATTACATTTTTCAGTGGGGAAACATATAAGCAAAGAAAAGTATTCATAATCCATACTAAGTCAAGGCAACATACATCTGAAAGCCGGAACGGACAAAATTTAGGCTTTCCACGACGTCCATACTTCAGCAGATACATCCCTTTCTTAAGGGTTGTAATCGCCTGAAAAAAGAAAAATTGAAAAGAAGCCAAAAGTATGACATAAGACATATATTTATAGTTGAGGAACATGAAAGACTTAAAAGCATTAACTTGCAATATCAAATTGACCTTATGAAAAGAAAATCTAAAAGACAAGAAAAAAGCACAAATTGGAGAAAAGGAGCATGAATTGTAACTCAAGGCTAAAGGACTGTTTCAAATATAAATAAGGGTGCAACTTTTATTGATAAACAAAATACAAAGTAGCATGAAGAGACAACCTTCTTAAACAAGAAAAGAAAGAAGACAACGTGATGTAATGAAGATAATATAAAGATGTGTCTCAGCCTATAAACATAAAACCTCATTCCTGGCATAGACACTATATCCAATGCCATCATTGCTCTATATTGCATGCTTCTGGAACAATCTAAATCAAGTTCCTTTCAACATTGCATCTTTTAAAGTTCAAGTGGAACAAGTTGTGACAGTAAACCAAATTTTCATCTATAAAATGAAAATACCTGCTCAGAATCTCTATCAGAAGGAGAATTCCTTTGGAAGGCAGCCATTCAACATACAATATCAAGTCCAATCTTTGCATAGAACAGCAGCAAACTTCTAGAAAACGACGGAAGAATCCCCGTTTCCGCCCCATATAAAACCTTTCCTTGTCTCTACTACCAGAATGCAGTTCATACTAATTCCATTATGACAAAGCCTTATATGATACTATCCTCATCAGAATTCAATTTTCCTATCTCAAAATGCTATGAGTGAACACTTTCCCTATCTCATAGATTGTACAAATTCACCCCAAATTCCAAATCACAGGACCTATTCAATCAAGCGTTTTACCTGCAATTCAAGCAAACTATGTAAAAGGAAAATTAATATATATATGATATAATATCAACCCTAGAATTTGAAATTTCCAGGATTCTTTTTGTTTTTCTGATGAGTTATTTTTTCTTTTTCCATTTTTCTACGTCATTCTATATTTGCCTCGGTTTCCATGACTAATAGATCATTGATCAAACCTTAATAAGAGAATGGAGCATATGAATATGATTGAAAAATATATACCTGAATAAGAACTAAAATTGAGAAATGGGTAATTAGAAGGGCAAAATCTTCGACGAATCAGATTGTTGGATTTTCACATTAAATCAAGGATCACATACGTCATTAACAGCTTTGATTTTTTTGGCAAATTTAGAAAGTGAAATAAACATGAATATCGAAAATACTAATAAGAGAATTAGAAGGGAATTAGCGCGAGCTTTTCTCTGTTTTCTGTCTCTCTAGTCTCTACATTTTCCCTCCTCCGACTCCGACCTCCGGCTTTATCTGTTAATTCTGTTTAATAACATCATTCTTGTATTTTTTATAATTTTTTGCCTACATTCTTTTTTGTCTATTTTAATACACTATAACTACATGTTTGGTTCGCTTCGTAATTCTTTTCCATCCAAATTCAGTGGTCCATTTATACAAATGTTTGGTTTAATGTAATGGCTTTTCAAATTACGGGCTTATTACATCAGTTGCCGTAATTGTAAATCGGTATTCAACATCAAGATTTGCAATTCGGCGTTTTAAGGAATTGAGAACATTGTTTATATGACAATTTTATCCTTAAAAAATTTTTATAATTCTAACAGTTGTCCTTCATCTTCTTCCTTCCATCCTCTTTGCCCATTCATTTGTCCAGAATTCCAGATCCCATTCATCTGTCGACGGGGACCTTTCCTTGCTTGGGAGATTATCGACGGTCAAATTACGTGATGTCACTGCTTTCTTAGCTTCACCTCCGTCTTTGCCGTCTTGCCTCGCCACCACCGAATGAGAGTAGAAACAAAAAGATGAAGTAGAGCAGCCATCGAATAAGCTCCTGGGATCTGCAATGATATGACAGAAATCGATGGAAGCTTCAAGTAACAATGGGTGACAAAGATCCACTTTTAATTTTACCAAACAAAGCTATCAAGCAAAAGGAAATATATACTTTTAATTTTACCAAATAAAATTTTGCTTTCTATGTTAATGGTGAGATGTACTCTATTTTTTCATATATATAGCCTTCATTAAAGATTTGCAAGAACCAGATTTCAAAAATAGATTGTAGGAAGTTAGGAACCAGTTTCTAGCCATGGTGGAGCCGTCGGGTAAGTAAGAAAGGAAGGAGGAAGGAAGAAGAAAAGAGGGGAAGAATGATAAAAAGGTTAAAATTATATTTTTATATACATTTATTATCAATTACCTTTCTATTCAGCATTTCAACCAAACCATGGAATGAATTTAAGATTTCCCACCCAATTCCCTCTTTATTCCAATTACGACTAAATGCAATTGCGGTCTAATTCCATTCATACGAACCAAACATGCAGTAAGTATATCAGTATATGAAATGATTTCTTTGTTTTTTAATAAAAAATTATTAAGACTTGTTTTTCAAAAAAAAATTATTAACTCTTTTTTTTTGGCGTTATTATTAAGACTCTTTTATTTTTATATGTAAATTTAAATCGTCAGCTAAATAAGAATTTAATCTTTAGTCTTTACTATTATTACTACTCTAAAAAAAAAATTTTTTTGCTAGACTCTAAAAAAAAGTTTAATCTTTACAAAAATGCTCCATTCAGATTTTGACTTTTCAATCTAGTCAAATCAAAACCAAACTTTTGATTTTGGCTCAAATAAGGATCCCAATGTTTTCATTTTCTAATGTCACTTGTAAATTTTTTAGTAGTTTAACAACTTTTTTTTATACAAAGTAGTTAACAATTACATCGTATTTGAGTTTTTTTTTGGTAAATAAATAACTGATTGTATTACTGAAATAATAGTACGGTATAAAATATTTCCAAGTACATCATGCACTAATAAGTTTTTTGATAACATCAGTGGGATTTAAAAGCCTAGTGAACACACCCTATTACAAAAATGGGTATCACCACCCAAAAGTGGCAAAGCATCGGCACAAGCATTGCTTTCTTTAAAGACATGCTGGATTTTGACTTCTTCAAATCTACTCAAGAGCCACCTACAATCATTCACCAAATGCAGATGTTTAAGATTAGAAATAGTTAGTTTGTCAGAGGTAATAGTCGAGATAATTGTTGTTGCATCAACTTCAACTATCAACTTCTTGATGTTAAGATCAAAAGCAAAAGTAAGACCATCTTTGAGGCCCCAACATTCTGCAGTAAACTTAGTAGCAACCTCTAGGTGTCTAATAGTTCCTCCCAATAACTCTCCATGATGGTTCAAAGCGGTATTTGAGTTGAAATTTCAAAAGTTAGACCCTAATTCAAGCCTTATTTAAGTTGAAATTTGAGTTAGACCCTAATTTGAGTAAATTGAAAGGAGCATTACAGAAGTGCAAGAAATAGTAGTACCAGTGGTTAAGGAATGATTGGCTAAATGCAAAACAAAACAAGCTTTCCTTATGAGTCTATATATATATTCAAGTCACTAGCTTACTGTTTTAGGTTAATTTTCATATGTGAACCATATTTGGAACCTGACATGGCCATCAATTTTAGCCCTCATTTTGATGTTGATGCATTAATCAGTTGGGCTTTGTTGAACATGCATAGTTATTAATATATTCAGCTTGATTGATTAAAAAGTTAGTGTAAAGAACTTCATACCATATCATGCAGCTGAATATATCACAGTTTAAAAGACAGAAATTTGAGCCCATTCCCTCCGCATAGTATATTCAAGTCATAAAGGGGTGTATCCTTGTGAAGGAATTGGCCATAAGGTTGAACCTAGAGGCTAGAACGTGAAGAAGAAACCGGGCCTGAATTAGGCCCATGCCACGCCCATTGAAGCCCAAACGACCATGGACACCAGACCTTTTTCCAAAGGCCCAAATTTGGATTTTGGGTTTGTAAAAACTACTTCCCGCCATATCCACCGTATCCTCCCTAAATTTTCCCTCTTTTTTTTTTTGGTAGAAAAATAAATAAATTAACCCCACATTTTCTCTATTCTCATTGGGAAATTAAAAGGGGATCTGATGAAGAACGGCCTTTGAATTGAACAAGAAAATCCCAATTTTTCTCTTTCTCTTTTGATTTTCTGCCAAGATATTCAGGTTCAGGTACCTCATAATTCATCTTATATTCTGCGTTTTGAACTTCAAGTACAAGTAAAATTGAACAGGAGAATTCATTATTTCTAAAAATTGATAGTGTAAATCCCATATATTCCTTATGGGAGCAAATCAAAATTTTGTTTTTGTTGATTTGAATTGGGTTAATGTTATCCTCTGTGTTTCTCTGAAAAATTTTCCATTAATGTTAGCTTTCTTCCATGTCTATGGTAAGTCGCAACTTGTTTTTCTGAACTTTAAGTATACTGAGAAGGTAATTTAGTTCTGATTCAGGTTTGCGTATTTGATTCCAAGAAATGCCCTTTTTTATTCATAAATTCTTATGGGTTTTCATGATTTTCCTTCAAGTGCTGGAACACTCTTATTTCCCCTTGGCCTAAATTTCTATTCCTAATGGACTTTGAAAGTTTGAATCATCCTCATTTTTTTAATGTATCCTTCTCTAAATAAAGGGTTCTCATTTCCTCCTTGGCTTGGTGGGAATGTATGATTGTTTTTGTATGGCATATAACACTTGGATTATCTTTGTATATGTCATGGGCAGACTACTGAATAGGCATCTTTACGTCCTTTTAGCATCATGAATCATTGTTTAATGTCTTTCAATGACTTATTGTTCGTTTGTTTCAGGGAAATAGTAGTGAACACGGATGCCGATGATTCAACGCCTAACAAAATTCAAAAGCTTTGTGAAGAACAGAATGTGAGTCAAGGTCAAGATAGGATTAGTGTATTACCTGATGATATTCTCGTTGACATTCTGTCTTTCCTTACAACGAAAGAAATTATAAGAACTTCCCTTTTGTCCAAAAGATGGCAATACCTATGGATCTCTGACATTTGTTACAAAGGGTAACTACAATTCAACATTAAGGTCTAGCTTCATCAATCTTGTGTGTAAGGCTCTCTTTCTTCGCCATGATTTATGCATACAGAAATTCCACCTTAGAACTGACATGCCTATTAGAGAATCCGATGTTTTTGTATGGTTATCTGCTGCAGTACGTCGTAAAGTGCAAACCCTTGGTCTGTTACTATATGGAGAAGGAGATTTTCTATTGCCCCCTGATCTGTTTACTTCTCAATCATTGAGTAAATTCAAATTGGAATTACATTCTACATTACATGTACCTAGTTCTATCTATTTCTGTAGCCTAAGACCTTAACTCTCTCTATGGTTGAATTTGATGAGGTTAAGTCTGTCGAGAAAATTTTCTCCGGTTGTCCAGTCCTTGAGGAGCTAGTTTTAGAAGATTGTTGCTGGACTAATATAAAAAATGTCACCCTTTCTATTCCATCTCTAAGGGAATTGACTATCTATAGTTGTGGCGATGAGCTATTCAATTGTACGATCAAGATTTGTGCAGTAAACCTTATCTCCATTGACTTCTCAAATGATATGGTAGTTGAACTTGTTCCACATGACCTATCATCACTGGTCTATGCCTCTATTGATGTCGACTTTAATCTTGATGAAGAAAGAAGTCAACGTGCTGTAAAGCTGCTTAATGGAATTCAAAATGTGAAATCTCTTTCAATTTCTTATTTTAGCCTTATGGTATGTTAGCTCTCCATGCCTTCTCAATTCTTGTCCTTTCGTCTTTTTAATGTTTGTAGAGAGAGCCCCCCCAGCAGAACTTTGCATATTGATGTTATGTTAGCTTCCTACAATTGCTCTGCAATACTGAATTTATTGTATGCTTTGTTGTTCAAAGTCTTTTACAGGAAGTCCCCTAGTCCAAGAGCAGCTTCCAGCATTTGACACTTTGACTCATTTAACGTTAAAATGTGAATCTTCGGCCGATGGTATTGGCTATAGTGGAGCACTGATGCTGATGCAGCTTCTTCAAAAAGCACCAAATTTAGAATCTCTTGACATTGATGATGTAAGCCTTGTGCTATCCATTTTCTAATTGATATATGACAAAGTTCCAAAAATAAGATCAAAGATTGTGTGGTTATTATAACATGCAACTTTTCTTTTGTTTATCAGGGAATTGATTCGGATCCGGAGCAATACTGGGAAATGGAAGTTTTACCTCATTGTGTGAAGTCTTGCCTTGAAACTTTTAGCCTCTCATATTTCAAGTGGGGTGCAGCAGAAATAGATTTTCTGAAATACTTGTATAAGAATGCAACTGCTCTGGAGAGGGTAAGCCTCTTTTGTTCAGAAAACTCATCAGATCAGGATGTCAAGAAGCAAGAGATAATTCATCAGCTAAACATGCTTCGCAATGGTAGTGGTTTAACCAAGTGTGCACTGGAGTTTTTTGTAGATGCTCAAAGGCCAGCATTTTTCTGACTATTATCTATAGTTTCACAATGCATATAACATGTTGGATGGATAATCTGGAATCTGGATGCATTGGCATTACATATTAGATTTGTAAGGTATTGTAATTGTCTAAGTAACCATGATTTTGGCCTTTGTAACTTGATCATGCTTGTGAAGGAATAGTCCTATAAGGAGGATAAAAAACAAAAACAAACGAGAGAATTTCCATTTTAATTAAATCATTATGTTTTTTCTTTTCTTTTCTTAAAAATTTTTATAATGAATTCTGAATTCCATTTTTTTATACCGAAGTACTCTGATATGATATAGTCTTTTTTCTATCTATGACGGCCAAAAAAAAAACAGCAATTATTTTATTATATCAATAAAAATAATAAGAAGCATGTAAACTAGCAGGGAGACCGGAATCAACAGAAAGGTATTGCTTGATATTAAAATTATTCAGGAACTTGCACTATCTAACATAAGAAAGTTTCGAGCAACAACCAAATCGCAACCTAAGAAAATTTACATCACATTACAGAAGCATTCATCATGCTTCACAAGAACCAAAAGTCTTTTCCAGATTGTACCAGGCGCATGTGACTTTCCCTTCCACAGACAGCATATATACTACAGTCCTGGCGCAACGATCGTCAATGTCTGTAGCCATCATCATCATATATGAAACCGCTAGTCCTGGACCTATCAGCCTGCAAAGAAATGGAGGAACATCACCTTAAACAAACTGAAATATCAAAGGGCTTGAACAATAGTAAAAAGTTTCTACGGCGAATATTGATTTAATCGTGTGCTTCCTTATCACTTTCAATTTATTAAACGAGAATGGTTGAACCTATATGAAAATATGGATAGTTTGTACATCAAACCTCCCGGTGCCAACTTGACAGCTCTAAAATGCATGTAAATGAAAGCGAACGAAAATCACAGTTGATGGCATACCCTATGAATGAGATTCTCAAATGCTTCTTTTCCATTCTGTTCCATGTATTTTTCCGCAGCAGTTAAAACATCATCTGGCTGGCTGAAGAAGTCCTTCTTCCTTGGAACGTACCAGATATTAATTGTCTGTTGTGGGTTCAAAAACAAAGGTCTCAAATAATGCTCATAAACATAGGCAGCACCACTGAAGTATGGGATGACCAACCAACAGGTGAAAATCAGCTTAGCATATGACCAAAATGGAAGCCTGCAGTGAAATTTCCCATAGTTTCAACAAAATATATCAGTCTCGATATTAAGCATAAAACTAACAGGCTTCAGGCAGACAAGTTGTTCGATAAAATAAACCAAGAAAAAAAATAGAAAAAGAAATTTTAACAATTTAGTGAAACTTCAAAATTACCAAGTTTGATTTACTTTCAAAACTGTTTCCAATTGACCTGTCAAATTAGTTAGTCAAAAAGCAAGTTGAACCCTAGCTAAGCATTAACAGATATAATAAGCAAGTAAATCCTCTACTAGTAGATGATAAGAAATTCTGGAAAACACAAGTAGTTTGGCCACCTAAACTACCAATTGTATAATCTCAATAACCAATCTTGTTGAGTTGGCCAACTAGAACACTAGTGTTTTTTCCCCTTCACCACATATTTTCTATCTACAAGCAATATAAATTGGACCAAAAAAGAGCAAATAAGTTTACCATTCAATGACTTTGGCAAAAGTGAGCTCCACCAATGTAATCATGGAATAGAGAACCCAATAGGTAAGCCATTGCCTGTCATCGGCACGAGAGGCAGACTCAATTGCCCTAACTGAAGCATAGCTGTTAAAGAATTTAACATGACAAAGCAATCAAATTAATCCAAGGAAATCTCAAATTTAGACAAAGCAATCAAATTAATCCAAGGAAATCTCAAATTTAGACAACTATGAACCGCATTGAAGAAAAAAAAGAGCAAATTAAACTGAAAAAAAAAACTTACAGAGGATACAGGAGGCTAATAATAGGCCTGCAAAATCAAACCCAAAATCCAAATTAGCAAGTAAAATAAAAAATAAAAAATGGATAGTTCAAATAGAATCCTTAACATGAGCTTGAAGTTGATAGTAGAGAATAAGCCTAAAAATCTAGTTCAACCATAGTTGATTAACTAAATTAATAATTTTTTCCTTCTAAATTACAGCAGCTATATGCATACCCAAAAGGGAAACAGTATACAATAACTTAGAAGTAACAGCAAATGATGATTTTATTATTCGTTGAAGAAAACCAAAAGAGAGAGTAAAGTTGGACAGAGAGAAAAAGAAGAGAAAAATGAATTACCCGGCAAGAACATCAAAGTTATTAAGAATAACCTTAAGAAAACTTCCAACCCCAGATCCCATCTCTAATCTCCAATGCTCGTTTCTTCTTTTCAGTCCCTTGTTTTGTTTTTTCTCTGAGAATCTCTGATCTCAAAAACTAAACAAACTAGGTTTAACTCTGGCTTTTTTTTTCTGCTTTTAAAAGTGACAAGAGTGTGTGAAGTTGCTTGGGTTTTTGTGCAAGAAAGAAACAAGAGGGAAAGCAGGCTTATAAAAGGCAGTATTCCTTGCAATTCGGGTCGGTTGGCGGTGTCAATCTAAGGGATGATATTTACTGGTCAATAAAACGGACGGCTAAGGGTGTTCTTAACTTTTTAGTATGGGTCCCGGTGGGTGCAATGAACAAAGTGACCAAACCAAACCCTTGTACTCCCAAAAGGGAATTTGTTTCAATGGAATCTAAGATAGCCACTTCCTTTCTCTAGCAGCTTCCTAAAGCCAAAAGCCACAAGCCCACAACATACATAAGCCTTTTATAAATTTCATTGAGACATTATTGCTTGGTTAAATCTTGGCATATGTAGTTCTAAAATCGAGTCTAAAACTTTGTTAGGAAAATATGATACATAGTTTTTAGGGTCAAATTAGTATGTCACAATGCTTATAGATGGCTGACAACCAACAATGATGCTTTATATATCATCCACTAATAAAGATTGTTGACAAGATTCAAAACAACCGACAATGATGCTTACATATTATCCACTACTAAAGATTGTTGACAAGATTCAAGCTTACATATTATCCACTAATAAAGATTGTTGACAAGATTCAAATCGCTTACAATGATACTTAGTTACTTACATATCATCATCGGTGAACAAGATTCAAATCCCAAACCTAAATAACTCAACCCATCTCAATTGGCAATTTTTTTGATTGGTGGAATTTTATTTTAGATGGCAAAAAGCTAAATTGCTAATAAATTTTTGTTATAGTCAATTGAACGTTTGAGTTTTGAATCACAATTTCAGTTCCTTTTCCTTCAACATTGGGATCAACATTTGACACACAGTTTTCTCACCCGTACAACATTTTGTCGATCAGCACTTTCAATGCCTTCAAAACGTACATTTATTTATTTATGGAGTTGAATGAATGTTTCTGATTGGCTAATGCAATGGTCTATCCATGTCAAAGTCCAAACATCTAATTTAATCCAATGGCATGGAAGAAAAGAAAAAAAAAAGTACTAGTACTATTGATTGACTCTTCATTTACCCACTATGCCATGTACAAGTTTTCCAAAATGGGGACAATCCTAATTTACCCAAAAAGCAAAGGTTGCTGAATCTTGCAGAAGAAAAATTTACAAGTTAGACGGGCTTCTATCCTCAGTTCTGCAATTGTCATCAAGTCGAAACTCATTACTTACTGCCGGATGCTTCCCAAGAAGTTGAGACGGCCATGAATCTGCTGCGGTGGGATATCGAGCATGTGGTTTGCTAACAATGGAGTTAGGCTTGGCTGCAGGCTGTGTGGAATCAGGCACTGGATAAGGTTGGATATCGGTATGAATGGGAACAACAAGGAGAGCAGATGGTTGTTGCAAAGCAGGTTCTGCAGTAGGCAAACCGGGATGATCTCGATGAAAATGTGATGGCAATTGTGATTGCTGAATCCCTGGAAGAGGTTCATTAAGGTCAGGTTTAGATGGAGCAACCCTTGTCCCTATCTCACTTCGCAGCTTCTTGATTTGCGTTTCCAGGGTTGAATTCTCCTCCTTCAGCTCATTCTTCTCAATGTTTACCTGTCCACATTTCAATAACAAAGTGGTTGAATAAAAAAGCATGCATCAGGAAATTAGGTAACCCTTTTTATTACATTCAATCAGTAAGGTTAGGGGTCTTACATAGTGAGATTCGGATAACAAAGAGGCATTCTCCTTCCTGAGGGACTCAATTTGACCAAATAAGTCCTTTAAGAGTCGAGTTGCTTCACATAGAATAGAGGCCTTGCCATTATTCTGCAGATTTGGATCTATACAAAAACATTTCTGAATTTAGATATAATTGTAAATTTAAAGCCAAACACCAGTAAAATATGAATTATGATAGCAATGAAAAAAAAGTTCTATAATCTTAAAGCAGGATGAGGTTCAACTGGAAATTAAAAGGAGGCATAAATCAAGTTACCAAGAGCATTTGCTAGGTCAAGGAAGTGCTCATTCAACCGCTCACGCTTGAGCTTCTCCCTCTCAGCCTTGTTGATTCTTTTTGGAATCTTTCCCTTTCCCTTGGTCTTAGTAGCACAAGTCCTGCATCAAAAACAGTTCAGAGACAAACAAAACTTGTTGCTATCTTCAACAAACCCGGTCTCAATATGCATATTCATCGCAGCTAGAACCAGATGCACGCTAACATTGATATGCAGGGGAAAACGGTAAACTATGAAAATAATGAAAATCCAACATCATTCCAAGTCAAATATGCTGTTATACAAAAAGAGATTTGCAAAATAAGGCGGACCTAGCAAAAAGAATCTGTGCATACAAAAATCCAAACAATGAAGTAAAATTAAGCAGCAAGTTGTACAACCTAAAAGCATAAAATGGTTTGAACTTAAGGTGTATATAGAGATTTATAACCTCAAACAACAGCTGGAATATCATGCAAGATATTGATGCATTGATTTATACTTCACAGTTTGAAGCCTTTAAAACTACACCAAGCATGTGGTCATTATAAGTTAGGGCTTACAACATGAAAAGATATGCATAGATTTAGAGACCAAAGTCTCCATTACTAAGATCTTCAACAACTAACCTGCCTACAGAAGTCTCCACTGCTGTATTTGTCTTCTCAACCAACGGAGCTGGAGCCTCAGAACCCATCTTGAATTCTTATATCAACAAATTCCCTGAAAATATCAAGACAACAACCACATTTTACATCTGAAAAGTTCCTTATCCCTTCCATAATGATTTATACACCAAATCAAGAAATCAATACCAATTAAAAAGAGGGAAAAAGGCACAAACTTTGCATTACAGAAATTGGGTTTTAATTTGCAACCAACATAAGTTGACTTCGTACAGTAGTCGAATCAAAGATTTACATTTTAACAGGAATCACTTTTTTTTTTTTTGCCTTTGCAAAAAGTGTTTTCCAGAATACAAGTACAACGCTTATATCACATTCAATCTGCAAACTGAATGCAATTATTTCTTTTAACCCCACAATGAGATTGGGAAAAGAAAACACAAATTATATCTGATTCACTGAAAAAACTTGATTAAGCAAACAGATAAGCATCATTATAAAGCTTCACCCATTTTCTTATCAATCAAAAGGGGCAACTTCAGAATCAAAAAATCATCCATCTCAAACAATCAACAATAGAAAATACAAAAACAAAACGACCCCAGATCAAAGCCAAAAAGGAAAAGAAAAGAAAAGGGGAAAAAACCCCACCTTGAGATCAAGCTGTTAGAGACCGAAAAAAGACATAAGTGAGAAGACAAGGATTCTGAAACAACCTTGAAAAGAGAGGAGCTTTTAATCAAAGGAATTTAGTAGGAGGAGGAAAATTTGGGGATGGAAGCGTGTTTTGATTTGTAAAAGTGAAAGAAAGAAAGACAAAAGTTTAGTGTATAGGGGGGGAAGAGAGTGTGTGGCGGGAGATAAGAGAACACAAGGAGGCGCGTGGCCAGCAACTGACAAATGGTGCATTGAACCAAGACACGTGGACTTGCCACGTGCCCATCTCCTTTTCGCTTTTGTCATGTTCCTATAAGGTTGTGTGCCGTTTTGCTTATTACATGCTTCCCACCTCACTTCCTATCTTAGAGGACCAGGGTATATAATATTGAAATGAAATACTCTACTAAAGATATTCAAATATTGAAGAAAAATTCATTTCATGGAATAAAAAAGGAAGTAGAAAAATTCATTCATCAAAAAAAAAGAAAAAAAAAAAAGTCCTTATGTGTTTATTTTGAAGATTCTATGAAATGGGTATTTGAATGTACCAGATTCATGTTCCAACTGAAGCAGAACACTTTTTTTGTGAATTGTGAGCATCTTTGAATTAACCAACCACAAGTGTCCTATTCATTACACATCATAGTGGTCCAACTGGTTTATTACTATATTAAAAAAATGAGATTATGCCATTTTAGGTTAAAAAGCTTTATTTTATAAATGTCTGCTTAAGAATTTTATACCAGGTGAGGCCATAGTTGCTACCATATTGAATCTGATAGTTACATAATATTCGGTGAGATCCTCAAAAGTGTCTACAAATGAAGGCAAATTGACAATGTCACTGCCTTTTGAAAAATGATTTGTTTCCTAGATTGAACAACAATTTGTTTGTATATATTGCAGTCTATCTGAAATACCCTATCATTTTTTTTTCTCTTTTGGGTTAATTTTAATAACATAAACCATATTATTATCTTAATAAATGGGCAAGTGAAACTGATCATGTCTCCATTCTATTTTCCGTTCATTACTTTCTGTCTCTGAGGAACTTAAATTACATGTCCTGGTCCTGCCATCTTTGGAGTAGACATTGATTAATCTCATCACCACTACACCTATACTCTTCTTTTTTCCTTTTTTTGTCTTTTACTTTTACATATCATCTTCTAGAATACAGCTTCATGTAGGGCAACCCAAAAATGAGATCACAAGCAGTGAATTGAGTTTAAGATAACAATATTATCAAATATATTGGATGGATAATGATGTTCCATGAAATGTGAGTGATCTCAAAAGCAAGCCAAAGACAGTATAATTAATCACCCAACACCTCAAACGGTTCAATATCTAATCAAATTTTGGTTACTATGATTATTAGATCAATTTCCCATGCACCATCAAAAACTGCACAAGTGCTAAGAATGAATTATACATATACAACTACCTTGAGTCTTTGTTACATTCTAGATATTACAGTAAATGAGGAATTGTAAACCTTGAATCTGTGAAAGAGTAATAAATTCAGCATTTTAATTTTGATTAGAATCTTGTCACAAAGTGCAATATATCATTCAAACGTCGGAACGAGAATTGTACAATGAAGTCTGATATATTAGCCAAAATCTATATAGACACTGTGGGAGAAATGGAATAGTAGGGAGGGTTGCTTTTAAAGATTAAGCATAGTAGTTTGCAATACTGTCAAAAGAAATATATGCTTAAAATTACATCTCCTTTTGGAACATCAGGTGCTTGAGCAATCCAGTTGGAACCTACGTACCTTCATTCTTCCATTTAAGGCAAGGGCCAAGACATCGTACTCCTCCACATACCAGAGTTCAGACACCATCGCCTGAATCATATCCGCATATCAATATGCAATTACAGCAAATATGTAGAAGTGCACGGAAACATAGAAAAAGTGCAAATGAATGAAGTTCTTGCTAGTAGTCTAATTCCATGCTTACGAAATGAGAATTTGTGCTTGTACATGCTTAATTTATTTTCCTTGATAAAATATCTCATAGCTCCAACGCTTGAGTAATTCCTAAGCAGAATGCATGCAAACTAAAGAGAAGGAGAAACGAATTGATAATAAGATTCACCATTCTCTTGGCAGTCTTCCAGATATTAACTGTAAAGTGTGTGGATTCAGTGGCAACGTTTCTACTCATTGCTAGTTGCAACAGCTTAATATCAAAGTGCATAGACAAAATGGAATAGAACACAATAAACTAATGTCCTTGCAAAAGCAGGCATTGCCTCACTTTGTCCAAAGTGGAACAAGGACCTAAAACTCATAATAAAATAACTACAATTTCATCTTTGAAACTTTGACAAATTCGGCTGTTACAGTGATTTTTATGCATCTCTTGTCCAATTATTATTGTTCCAATTTTTGCAGACAGATTTACATCATATTGCAGAGAAAGAGCCAAATCATGTTCCATGCGTCTATTATATATAATCTTAGTTACCATTCCAACTAAGAACTAAAATCCATTTATGTTCCTACCAGGCACTCAGGTAAAACTCAAAGATGAGTTGGGAGAAACTATCCCCCCAAACTATTATTACATGAATTGTCAACCGGGGTAGAGCCAGGATATGAAATTAGGGAGGGGGAAGAAATTCATTTTTAGGTTACAAGAAAAATTCGTTGAAATTTGGAGAAGGTAGAAGGCATGTGTCCCCCTCCCCTGTCATTGACACACTCAGAAGAACCACATTGAAACTAAGGTGCCTCTGAATGTGTTGGATCATCACAGTAGTATGTGATGATGTCCTGCATTTGCAGCTTGTCAAACACATTAAAATGTGAATGGCAAACAAAGATACAAAGTATAACAACTTGCCTTAAATCCACGAATTTTATTGTTCAGTTGAGTAACCAGCTTATGGAAGAGTTTGATCTGATTTGAAGTATCATGACGATCCTGCATAAGACATGAATAAACACATACGTGAGAATATCAGATGATTCACAATAACTTTTATATGCCATAATATCAAGGCACAGGAAATTAGATATAACATGCTTTGCCAGACATTTACGTGCTGTCGTGTGGCATATAGTCACAGTACTCATACAAGAGCAAGCAGAACCTAATATACTCAAGAGGCAATCATAAATCTACCAAACCACATTCTGGAATACAAATTCCAACCAGCTTCCTCCAAATTATAAAAGCAGTTACCTTTACTCATTCATGGTTCGACTATCACGGCACTTTAAAAAGCATGAAAATACCCATGTTTATGTGACGAAGTAAAAACTGTGGACCTATATGGCTCTGAAGATTGAGACATCTGGACTTGAATCAAACTACAAATAGAAAAATAGTCTCAAACCGGACATTGACAGCTTCAAGAAATAGTTTTGTACATCAGTTTATTTTTATTTTCTTCTCTGCTTGTATTTGCTTCAGTTTTATCCTCATTTTCACTGTCAGTTTTGGACTTGTTTCTTATGATTGAAAAAACCATCCTCTGCCTTTCAAAAGAGAAAAAAAGGCATTGACAACTATCTGAGGATAGACACAATAACACAGCACCAGCAATATTTTGGTGCAGTATAGGACTTGCAATGCCTTGGTACTTGAGGTACATTTCATGTTGAATGCGAATAATAATGTACTCATCTGGAATATAAAATGGTAGATTACCCTGGACACTTATTTTAAAGTAAAAGTTAACCTCAAGAGAACCACTAAAAAGAATCAAAACAAAGAAGATGAATTATGTAACCAAGTAAAATTTATAAAATTAAAGAAAAAAGGTACCATGAGTGAAGTTTTAGGGGGACCCAGAAGCCTTGCAAAAGATGTGTGAAGAATAGCAGCATCATACTGCAACAGCAAAGCAGATAAGTGTTAAAATAAAACCACCTTTTCAATAGCCAACCACATGTTTATTATTTTCTCATCATTCTCAATGTCATAACTCAAAACAAATGAATCCACCAATTAAGAGTTAACAAGCCAAGTTATTGCCATAAGAAGTACAGCCCTATAATCCACAATGTTGTCATTTAAGATGAATTTACTAGTTTCAAACAAATTAAGATTTTTATAAGGATCTTACAAGTTGCTTCTCTGGTGCTCGTGGAAGTGCACTTCTCAATTTAGCACGGATGCTTACGGGATCTGTTCCAGAAATTACCTACAAAAACCAATAAGTGTTAATGATTGCGGTACAAGATCTCTTTAATTTATTTCTTTATTTATTTTTTTGAGTGGTCATTAAGGCTAAAAGGAGAGTGTAGATAGGATTGACCTGCCAACAACCAAGAAGCACACCGGTTGAAGTTAAAACTACCCTGTCTAAGACAATTTCTAAAGGGCATAGCCCCACTGTCACAGATCTAACAGCAGCAGCTTCAGCTTCTATCTGACAAAAGAAGTAAGGTATCAAAACTTAGACCCGACACCTAACAAGAGGAAGAAAGAGGCAGATAATAGCTTCAACAAGCAAGTCACCTCAACTTCAGAGGCAGGGATAGGTGTGATATGATGCGAGGCATGGAACATGCTGAAATGGTACAAACTGGAGTTCTGAAACCAGATCGCTAACCAAAATATATGTAAGCATGTGAACACATGAGAAAAATTACAGAAAATTATGGAAGAAAAAGCTATGAAAATATATACTTCTTCACAACAGCTTACCTTTGTCAAAATTTGGCTCAAATACTTGTTTTACAGCCTCCCTGTGACAAGCAAAGCATACATGTGAAATAAGCATTAGACAGCTCTCATTAAGAGCAACCTCCCTTCCTTTATTCCCTTTAAGTCTCATAAATTATAGGGAGCTTTGGAGAATGTCAGAAAGGTATCTATTCTAAAGAGCTAAGCTCATCCAACCATTACGACTGAAATTTTTAAACAGGCCTACTAGTGTGGATGTTTGGCATGATGTGACATCATTAATAATTAAGATCAGATAAAATATATTTGTGTGGGAATTATAGGTCTGAGATCTATCTGTTAAGAGACAAGTAGGCCAAAACTTTGAGAAAACAACAAATAGAAAACACGTTGCAAAAGAAAAGAAACCTTACGAGATGGGCACTGAGTACTCTGTGCTCATATACAAGACATTGGCTCGTACAGGAGGATTTGCTGCCTGCAACAAGGAGGAACACAATTAGGCACTGCTAAAATTATCTAGAACATGATAACTAAGGTCAGTTGACTCATATATTACCTTAAGTACAGGTGTTACAGATCCATCTTTCAAAGTAAAGAGATCTGAAAGTGACAAAGATTGAGAAGTTTCACCATGTTGTAGAAAAGCTGCTCCACGTTCATCCAAATCCCTTTCCATTTTATCATATAGAGATGATCTTTGCTGGGAATTTGAAATACCGGAATCTGATACAATATATCTAACAAAGTTAGCATATTCTAGTTTAGAATAAATTTCAAGCACCTGTAAGAAACACTCAAGCGTTCATGCGAAGCTCGCTTTAAGAACAGAGCGGTAAATTCAATTTTTGATCAAAAATATATGGTACAAATATTATACATAAGGTTTTGTAAAGCAAAGAGCAAACATAATTAATCAATTCCATCAATTCACAAATGAGAACAAGATATTGTATGGATTTCAAATCTAAAATCAGGAAAAGAATATGGTATCAAGTCTACTAAAGAGGTCCTCCTCAATTCAGCCTTCTTGTACAAGGAAAGAGGGAAACAAGAATTTCTCTTTCCCTTGCCAATCATTAAAAAACACAAATTTCACCAAAACCCAGCAACAACAACTCATATCAAGTCATAAGTAAGTTATAATTAGGACAATACGATGAATTACCAAGCTTCTCATCAACTTTAAACTGCCAAAAAAAAATCACTGCTCACCATAATAAGATCTTTAAAGCTTTCATTTATTTACTTTTCAATCAAGCTCCATACTTTCACCATCAATTACTGAGAAATCATACAAATGAATATGCAGTAAATTAAAAACTTCCCACAGAAAAAAGAAAAGATAGTAGAGAGTACCTGAAGATGGAATAGAAGAAGAAGGGGAGGAGGATGCATTCTGGAGGGCCATTTGAAAGATGGAGTAAAATAAAGCAAAAGAAATGAACCAGATTAGAGCAACAGTTTTTGAATGGCTCCACCAACTTCTAACTCTACCACCCATGACCATATCAATTCTTTTTCTTTCTTAAATTTTCACCCAATGAATGGATGATGCCATTCCTGGAGAATCATGCAGTAATTGAGTGTTTCTGGGAGGAAGGTTCAATAATCAATAGGAAAAAGTTGCATTGAAAAAGGTCAGTTACTGGGTGGGGGCTTTCAGATGAACTTATGGGCCTAAACTTTAACGGCTTAGATCATGTGCCTAGCCTGAATGCATTAGGATCCGAATTTGATCTGAATCATAATAATCTTCTAACAAAATCAAATAAACTTGCATTGAGGCTGTGGCCCAAACAAAGAAGCATATGTATTTTTCTTGAGTTTGGGGTTGGGCTGCAACCATGGACATGAAATCATGCTACTCCCCCCTATTTTATACTTTATATTCTCCCAAGGAAATAAACACACTTTGTTCAAAAATGAAAGGCTAATTGCTCATATTGGTATTTTAAGTGTGCGAAAATTCTCAAATGAAGGCTTAACCTTTTAATTTGGTTGATTTAGTTCCTAACATTGTAAAATCGGCTCAAATCAATCCCTAAAGCACATTTAAGTCCCCAACGTTTTTGGGTTTATCAACATATCAGTTTGATGTCAGAGACTAATTTGAGCCGATTTTGCAATGTTAAGAACTTAATTTACCAAATGTTAGACCGTTATTTGAAATTTTTGTAAAATTAGGAACCAATTTGAACAATTAACCAAAATGATTATGAGAAGAATTGACCTTCTCCATCATATTAGAAATTCGATACTCCCTGTGTCCCTAATTATAAGTCTTTTTTTGGGTAGATTGTCCACATCTTTGAGTTGACTATTATTTACGAAAAAAAATATGTTAAATTAAATTTTCAAAAAAATATGTATAAGAAAGCTTATGATTTAAAGTTTACAAGTATCATTTTAAAAAAACTATTATACTCTATATATATATATATATATATATATATATATATATATTCTTAACGAGTCAGAGATGAGGTTTGGTTAACCCAAATGGAGACTTACTTCATGTATGTTTTTAAAGGTTGGGCTTTTGTCAAATGATCTGGATTCTCAAGTTCTCATTTTTTGTTAGAAAGAATCCAACTACTATTAAATGTGGATTTCATATCAATGAATCCGACTATTCTGCAAAACTTTGCATATAGTAAAGAGAAAAAAAACAAAGATTGTGGATTAAACTCATTATTGGCCATTATTTTTCGCCACAATTGAAAGCACATGGCTTATTGACTATGTATTGTTAAATCAAAAACCAGTCGAAGGCAGGCAGGCAGGCAGGCAGCTAGCAAATATATTTAGAATTTGAACCAATGAAAAGTTGAAATCCGTCGGCTTCTATTTAAATTCCTCTGCTGCTATATATCTGCCTGCACCAATTGCCATAGCCAACATATATAGCCAGTTTAGCTAATTTGTTCACAAACCACTCCATGCAAAAATTTTAAATACCCCCTCTCCAATTAATCACATATTATTAGCATAATATGCAGAGGAAATGGTTGCAGAGGCAGCCACCTCTTTGATGGATATATATATGGAAAATTATACAATACATGAATACATGGTAAATGGAGTTTAGTAGACTATATATACGGAGTTAAGGGTTGATATATATGTCTTTTATATGTCTTTTAGGGAATAGTTTAGCAAACTACACATACGGGATTAATTAAAGGGTTGACATGCGTTCTTCAGGAAATAGTTTTGAATTTTAAATACAAAATTAATGAAGAAATGTATGACATGTGTCAATTCCTCAACCCGCTTATTAAGTCTAAAATTTACATTGACAGTGTACGTATGATATAAATCATCCATAATTTTTAATATTAAATACAAAATTAATTAAAGAAATAAGATAAAATGTCAACAGCTTAATCCGCATGTGTAATCTAGATATATTGTATAACCATCCTATATATATTGATATTGAATCAATACGCTGGTTCTTCCTAGACAGGTTTTTTAATAAAAGGAAAAAAAAAAACATATTAGTCATTAAAACATCCTTCTGGACACATTTCTAGCAAAATTATGGTCTTTTCAAATCTTCATTCAATATTTGGTTTGGTGGCAATAAGGCAACAGGCAGCAGCAGGCAACAGTAGCTGCAAACAAACATAACACATGCAAACTCAATTAACTAGCTTGGCCTTCACTTTTTTGCCAGCTTCCCTTTTCATGACTATACTTTTATATATCACGTGAAATGTTTTTATATATACTTCCACCTTTTTCCTCCTTGGAGATTATTGATATACTAGGTTTTAAGTTAACAATAATTACTTAATTAACAATTTACCGGAACATCTTGCTATGGGTTTCTCATCATTTACGAAATTTAATTCACATGTGTATTTTGAATCTTTGATGTCAAATTTGTCATGGCCCAACTTTGAGAAGATATTAACTCTGAGCAGCTTGCAATTAGAGAGAGAACTGTGAAAGTAGGGATGTGTTTGGAAGGGACGTCTCTGACGGTTAAGTCAATAGAGCCCTCTAGTGTTTAGAAACTTGAAAACTCTAGTTAGTGTGAGTGTTAGAGACTTTCTGAGGTAATAAGATATAATATGAGAGAATGAGGTCATACTTAGGCTATTTAACTTGTACATTAATATACCTAATTTATATTTGCTAAACATGTATAAAATTGGAAATTGCAAAGGAAGGAAAACTTTTTTTCTTTTGTTTTCTTTTTTTGTCAACAACCATATATTTAATTGATAAAGCACTCGACTCTTGATTTAAGTAACCTTAATAATACATGCATATGACAATCTCAACGCTCAAGTACCGGAAAGAAAAGCTTTAATATACATGCATAGACCTTAGTACGTAGATGACAACATTGATGGATTCTTTTTTTCTTTGATGTTTTATTCATATTGAAATGACTCCAGCGAGAGAGAGAATTTAAAAATGATGGACTCAAAATCATTCTGAATGTTTCGATGGTTTGGTTAGAAGATGTAATGATTAAATAAAATGTGTATAATGAAACAGATTTGTTTTTTGAAGTCTAAAGTGGGAAATGCCCAAATATATGTAGGAGATAGAAAAAAATGTCCCTACCATGAGAGCACTGTCAAGGGCCATCTATTATCTATTATATTGTCAGACAACAAAACAGCAGATGAATTAAAAGGTGGTATAGCTCTTGTTGAGTTTTGAATGCTGTCAGGTCAAATAATATCCCTTTTATAAATTTCTTTTCTTTTTGTTCAAATTTTGTCTTTAAATTCTTTCTCTTTCAGTATTTTGTTATCTTTCCCCCTCTTTTTTTTTTTTACTCAAAATGACACAACAAAATTAAGTTAGGTTGATTAACTTGTTGGTGGGTCTTAACAAAATTTGCCTCTATGTGCCTAACCACCAACCTGCTGCAGGGCTCCAAATGGGCAGTTGGTAGAGAGCTAAAATTAATCTCTCTGAGCATATATCATCATCAAATCATAGAGGGATTAAGAGATTTCATGGGCCCAAATAAGGCATTAAGGGGATATATATGGGCCAAATTAACTTGAAAAAATAAATTTTATATACATGATTTCTGCTGATTTTATATAATACCACTTAGCAAACACAAAACCTAACGCCTGAGTACTATATTCTACTTTGTGTTTATGCAACCCATGAGAGAGGCAATCCAGTTGGATAGGGATACAATTTACATGGCTGAGAAGGTCGAGCGAGTCTAATCGAATTATATAACCATTTTGGGATACAAGATTTGGGGTGGAGGGACCTTTTTTTTTTTTTTTTTTGGGTTTTCTGTTGGGATTCCTTTGGGATTGTACCAAAATGGGGTTCATGTCCATGTGCTCCTATTGTGTACGAACGAGACCATTACCTTTACTAGCTAGCTCCTTCATGCCTACACAAACACCCATTGCTCCATAAATGCTAAAACATGTGCTTGTATTAAATTGGATCAACATTTTTAATGCCTCCTCTTCCCACCCCATTTTTACCCAATGCGCCTATATATACTTACTATTTTTATTATGGTAATAATAACAATAATAATGTACTTGACTAAATTAACCACTATGAATATGAGTAATGACCTCACATTCACATACATCGGACCAAGATGTTACAATAGAACTATGACATGAGCTTTTTTCGTTGTGGAAAAATGTACTAAGGGTTTTTTTTTTTTTTTTTTTTTTGTGGTTGATAAGACGACACAAATGGAGTCCAAGATGTGCAAGAGGCGGCGGAGAGGAAGATCAGAGCAAATAACGACGATGAGTGCGTGAGTGTCAGATTTTTTTTATCCCAACTTGAAGTATTAGGGTGAGAATTTTGTCTCCGAGTATTTTGGCAGAGTTTCGGCTCTTTTTCTGAGAATCAAAAGTTCTCTCTCAGTTGTTCTAACTCACTAGTTATATAGTGGTTAGCCTGAGGAGTCTTGATAACTAATAAATTACCATAATTATCTCTAATATATAAGGATATAAAATGGTTAATAAATATAATCACCATAATTATCTCTGATATATATGATTAATATGGGTAATAAATATAATTGGGAATATATATCAGAGATAAAATATTTATTTAATGTGATAATCATGGTGTAAATGTAGTTTTCTGTAGAGATAGGCTGGGTAAGATACGTCACTCTCATCGGTAAAAGGTTGGTACATTCCAACTACTTCCAAGTCTGAGCCACCGAGCCAAGCTCTCCTGTACATCCCAAGTAGTGTTTACTTGAGACCATGCCATGTATCCTAAGTCAACTCCACTGTCTTGTATGACACTTGACTCATGTACGTTGCGTGTGTTGTACGTTACATCGTCAAAATCAGTGTCTACATTTTTTAGAGCATAGGAGGCGGGGAAAAAGACCTACGGAGGGGATGTAGTGTTTTGAAGCCAAGACTTTGATGATCACTACCTATAGTATAACCTCCATAAGTTAATTTTCGATAAATTAATAACTTCTCTAAAATAATATTTTACTCCGGTCCCAACTTGGACCAGTTATAAAAATTAGTAATTTCGATAAAACAATAAGATAATATTTTTTATAAAAACTCTTATGTATATATATCGTCCCATCAATATTATAAATTAATAATTCTCTAAAATTTACATATACAACAAAGACAATTTAGTAAAATAGGAATCTATTGTCATTTGTTTTTTCATGAATTATAAATCTAATTGGATTATACGTTGTTTATATATATAGTACGTTGAATATGTATTTTGTTTTTGCCGGAGTTGAATATGTATTTAGTTCTAGTACAATGAACATAAATATAAGTGACTAACTGGTTCTCTTGTTGTTCTGATGGTTGGATGCTTGCCTTTTCTTCCTAAAGAATTAGGGTTCGAGTCCCGGTATCATTCTAAAAACTATATATAATTAAGTAACTAATATTAAAGTTCATTTAATTAGTCAATAATTTGAATAATCAAAACAATGAATATATATGCATGTATATGTATATTGTTATATTTATATAATCGAATTTATATTATGGAATAAAAAAAACACTCTTTAAATTAATATTTTATTAATTTATTGATTAATTAATAATTCTCTAAATTAATAATTTTTCATGGTCCCAACATTATTAATTTATAGAGTTTTTACTGTACCTTTAATCATCTTAGTTTGAGGGGGATTCAAATGGGCACAATTACGTCATATATTCATCTGAAAATCCTACTCCAGTAAATGTTATAAGATTCTAGACTAATCCGGAAAATGAAAACTTATTTCTCTTTTTTTGGGTACTTGAAGTTATTAGGAATCGAATCTTAACCACTACAACTAAGAGTACAACACTCTACCACCATACCGGATATCCAATCGTAAAAGCCTTTTTCATATGAGGCTAAATTTTGAGAACTCATTACTAGATTTTTGTCATGTACTGTGTTTGTGGTAAATGTTATAAAATATTGTGCTACCTAAAAAACAAATTTTTTATACTTTTTTTTTCCATTTCAAACTAAATTTAACATTAAACCTTTAATGAAATGTTCAATGTAGTATTAAACTTTTAAAGTTACTTAGTTTAATACTAAACCTCATTGAATTTTTTTGAATAGTACCTTTTTAGACGGACTCCATTAACTTCGATTTCCGTTATCCTACGTGAATTTAAATTGTTCAATTTAGTACTAAACGTTTAAAGAAACACACAATTAGTTAGTACCAAACCTAATGGAATTGATCGGCTAATTGCTCAAATTGGTCTCTAATATTTGTAAAAATACTAAAATAAGGGTTTAACCTTCTAATTTGGTTAATGAAGTCTCAAACGTTGCAAAATCGGCTCACATCAGTTCCTAGAGTCAATTTAAAGTCCCTAACGTTTTGGGATTTATTAAGCTGTCAATTTGAAGATAATGACTGATTTGAGTTGATTTAGCAATGTTAGGGACTTAATTAACCGAATTGAAAAGTTAGGCCCTTATTTGAGTATTTTTGTAAACATTAGGGACCAATTTGAGCATTTAACCAATTAATTCGATTTAATACCTTTTTTACTAGGTGTTTCCTAACATATGATTTTTTTAATATGAAATTCACATCTTTATGATAAAAATAAAAATAAAAACAAAAAACTACATTTTTTTACTAAATCTTAGGATTATAAACAATAACTAGTCCCAGGACCCGCGCTCCGCGCCGGGGTTGTGAAGGGAGGGAACAGTTAGTTATGAACATATAGGTATTAACTATAATGATAGTTGATTTTGCGTAGTTTGTAGCTGTTGTATTTGCTATGAACATTGGAAGTATAGAAAGGATAAATGCAAAATATTTAGTTGGTGTTTTGTCACCATGAGAGATGCAACAAGACAATACTTCAATAATACAAAAGAGATTAAATATTGATTAGTCTTTATTAACACTAAACAAAAAATTATAGTTTAAATAAAAATGAAATGTACAATGGGCCTTAGTAATTAATTATTGGTTTATTATTCACATAGAAAAATTATTGGTTTATTATCATTAGTAATAATTAATTATTGGTGTATTATCATTTGATTAGTGTTATTAGTGTTTATTGGTACATTATCAGTTGATTAACAAATTATCATTTGATTAGTGTTGATGATTAAATATTGATTAGTCTTTGTTAACACTAAATAATTATTGAAATGACCTTCTAATAAATATATGTGATGTTATAGATCGACACTTGAATAACTTTAATCGGACATGTGGGTTGAAAATTATATATGGTATTAAATAGACCAGCAAATGAAGGTTAAATCTTCCAACCCATAATTGTAAAGGATTAAATAGTATAAAGCATAAAAGTATGAAGATCATTTGATAAATAATCCAACAAAAAATATTTGTTTATGGAGATCAAACATAAAAATTCCCTCTCGAATCCTCCACAAAACTCATCAATCAAATTCAGCTTTCAGACCCTTGACAAAAGTCATAGATCACACAATAACCTTTTAACCGACACTTGAACAACCTCAATCGGACATGTGGACCAAATATTATACAATATTATATAGACCGGCAATCGAGACAACAAATTTCAGAAGCATTTTTTAGAAGCAAAACATTAAAATTGGCTTTTGAGTCCTTATTGAAAGTTGTAGATCATGTAATTACCTTTAATTAGACACTTGAATTACCTTGATCGGACAAATAGAAAACAAATAAAAGAATTAAAGCCGAAACATTCAATCGTCCAACCCATAATTGTAAATGATTAAATAGCATAATAAAGCATAAAAGTATGAGGATCATTTGATAAATAATCCAACAAAAAATGATTTGTTTATTGAGAGTGGGACTCATCAAATAGTAACTTTATCCTAAGGTTCCCAAAACACCCTCAACAATCAAAAATAATAACGAAAATACCGAGTATGAAAGTATCGAAATAGCCCTGACAATTTGTTCTTAAATGAATGTGATGCATCTTATAACTGGACAAAAGGGTAATTTCATTTTCAACTTTAATATTATGTTATGTTATATGTTATATATTGTTATATATATATTATATTATATGGTATTCACGAGTATTTGAGTGTTCATTAATCTAATATTTAAATCAACATTTGTAAATAATAAAAAAATAAGAAAGAAAAAGGAAAGTGCAAAATGCACTGACCTCAATCAACACTTAAACAATTCTATTGATTTTTACGAATTAAAGAATTATATCTTTGACTATGAAATTACTGCAATATATTCAATCAATTTTTGAGAAATCCCTAACTATCGAAGTTATCGATAATCTAAATCACCATAAATCCCGTTGCGCTAACCCTCGATTTGAATGAATTTAGCACAAGAAAAACCGAACCCAATCGAACTCTAACCCTAATGAACTAATTAATTGTAAATGAGGAAACCCAAATAACTCATATGAGGGAAGAAAATGGCTACTTCTTTTTTGGGTACATCAAGAAAATGGCTACTTCGAATTTTAGGATTTGCTTAATTTTTTTGGGTTCTGAAATGTAAAAGTTAGTGTTATTTAATGTAACTAGTCTTCACTCCCATGTGCGTTGCACGTAACCCATTCTGTTTTTAGTAAATAATAATAAATTTAAGAATTAAACATTAAAAAATACAAGGCTGACCCAATTGATCCGAATTCTAAATCCAAAACCCGAGTGACCTGAGGCCAAAACTCGAACCCGCCTGACCTTAGACCCAGCATACCGAATGATCTGAACCCAGATGAGTCAAAACCCGAATGACCCGAGAAAATTATAAACTAAAATTATAATTTATTCAATAAAATCCACATTGTTATAATTTTAACCATTCTAAATTATCATTTATTCAAACACAGCTGAGCAATAATCCGAGAAAATTACCTGACTTATTTGACCTAGACTCAGATGATTGAAACCCGTCCAACCCGCCCGATTGACTCCTCTAACTTTATATGTCAAAGGAAATAATTGCATGTTACTTTTCTTTTTATTTTTAAAAACTTTAAATTCTTATTATACACTCCAATACATTAAACTACCAATACACACTCCAAAAATAGAAAAAAAAAGTTAATCACAATAATTAAATTTTAAATAAATAAAATTTTAACTTAATTACTTTTAAAAAATGATGAATAATTAATGATTAGTTTTAAACTTGATAATAATACTTTTATTAGTTTATATTATAATTGAAATGGGTCCAGATTTAATAAAAAATCTCAAATTTTTTAAAATTAAAACGGTAAAAATAAAATATTTATAATAATATTGAATTTAATTAAATAAAAATAGATTTTTTAGTAGAATAAATGTAAAAGTTTATTTCTAAAAAAATTGTAAAATTTAAAAAATTTCATTTAAGAAATATATTTAAAAAATTCTAATATATATAAGTTTTTTAAATAAAATAGTAAAATGGTAAAAATAAAATAGATATAAGGATATTAGATTTAATTAAATAAAAATAGAGTTTTTAGTTGAGTAAAACTGTAAAAGTATATTTAAAATTCTAATATATATAAGTTTTTTAATTAAAATAGTAAAATGGTAAAAATCATAAAGATATTAGATTTAATTAAATAAAATTAGAGTTTTTAGTTGAGTAAAACTATAAAAGTTTAAACAATGGCATTTAAGAAATATATTCGAAAAATAAGGGTATAATGGACGATTTAAAAGTTTTACAGGTGAACGTACTTTTTAATATAGTATAGATATATAGCAAGTTATTTTTTAATTCTATATATATAGCAAGTTTTATTCAAACAAGTTATGTTAATGAACATAGTATAGGTATCTCATCTTATACCTTCTCAATGAGGAAAGAATCATATATATTAAGTTAATCTAAAAAATATTTCATCAAAAGTATTCATCTTAAGTGTTATTTATCCTCAATTATAAATTTAAGTATAAACATTAAGTATGTTCAATACCTTATTTCTAAGGAATCTTCAAAT
>AWUE01018642.1:0-10180 GCA_001974825.2 Corchorus olitorius | reverse complement strand
CAAAGGAAATAATTGCATGTTACTTTTCTTTTTATTTTTAAAAACTTTAAATTCTTATTATACACTCCAATACATTAAACTACCAATACACACTCCAAAAATAGAAAAAAAAAGTTAATCACAATAATTAAATTTTAAATAAATAAAATTTTAACTTAATTACTTTTAAAAAATGATGAATAATTAATGATTAGTTTTAAACTTGATAATAATACTTTTATTAGTTTATATTATAATTGAAATGGGTCCAGATTTAATAAAAAGTCTCAAATTTTTTTAAAATTAAAATGGTAAAAATAAAATATTTATAATAATATTGAATTTAATTAAATAAAAATAAATTTTTTAGTAGAATAACTGTAAAAGTTTATTTCTAAAAAAAATTGTAAAATTTAAAAAATTTCATTTAAGAAATATATTTAAAAAATTCTAATATATATAAGTTTTTTAATTAAAATAGTAAAATGGTAAAAATAAAATAGGTATAAGGATATTAGATTTAATTAAATAAAAATAGAGTTTTTAGTTGAGTAAAACTGTAAAAGTATATTTAAAAAATTCTAATATATATAAGTTTTTTAATTAAAATAGTAAAATGGTAAAAATTATAAAGATATTAGATTTAATTAAATAAAAATAGAGATTTTAGTTGAGTAAAACTATAAAAGTTTAAACAATGACATTTAAGAAATATATTCGAAAAATAAAGGTATAATGGGTGATTCAAAAGTTTTACAGGTGAACGTACTTTTTAATATAGTATAGATTAATTTCAAAAAAGTTCAATTGTTTTTTATTTTCCATATTGCTATTTTATTTATTATAAAATGCCACGTAATCAACATAATCTCATTGAACACATGGGAAACATCTCCTAAGGCCCCTATAAAAAGTTACTAAATTGAACCAATTGGACGAGGTTTAATACTCAATTGACCAACTTTGGGTTTAGTACTAAATTGAGTGTTTTTTTAAATGTTTAGTGCTAAATTGAACAAATTAAATCCACCTAATATAACAAAAATAAGAGTTAACGGAGGTCCATCTGAACAGGTATTAAATTGAACCAATTTAATTTTGTTCAATACTAAAATGAGCAGAAGTTTAATGGTTTAGTACTAATAAATTGAGCATTTCATTAAACGTTTAGTACTAAATTGAGCTTTTAGCCCAATTATATATAATATGTAGCATAACAAGTTATTATTATTATTATTATTATTATTATTATTATTATTATTATTATTATTATTATTATTATATATATATACTATATATTATTTTTAGTGACTATGGAAATTACTTAAAGGCCAAATTGAGGATTAATGTGGTGCCTCCTTTTGGCTTTTTTTGGTCTTTTCGCACTTTTTTGGGTGACTAAAAAGGCCCTCGATGAATTTCCTCTCTTACTTTTCCTGCTGCACTTTTTTTGTAATTTACTGTTTTTATATTTATGATTAAGTGTGTTTTAATTACATATTAATTGTGTGTGGATATTAGGATTTACCGGTTCAACTTCTTTGCCGGAATTTCAAAGGATTGGTGCTATAAATGTATCTGCAATAATGGTTGATTCATGGGTAAACTATTGACATTCCAGTTCTGTTTTCCTTTCGTCTTCATTTTTATTTGGGTGGGTTTCTTCTTCCCTAACATTTCTCTGAATTAGTTTCACATGGATTTCGTTCTGTTTCCTAAAATATGCAGGTGGACGTTGATAAGATCCTTCCATTTAATTTAGCAGCGCCTTAGGATGACATAACCTAAAGTGGGGAGCTTTCACTTCTCACCGCAACATTTTGAGGTAAATCTGGATTTATTTGTTGATTATATTATTTGATACTTAAATTTAATATTTCCTTATTCATCTTTTATTTTTGGCTGAAATCTCAAATAAGTCCCCCAACTTTGCCTTAAATCTCAAATAATGGTCTGAACTTTAAAAAATGTCAAATAAGGGTCCCAACTCTTTGGGAAGACTCAAATAGGTTCATTATGTTAATACAATTGGAGCGTGAGTCACACTGTAGAAAAAAGTTGTGTGAACAAATAAGGAATTGACATGTGATTTTTGTAATTATGATTTTAGGAAATTAACTAACATAAAATAAAAAATAACTTTTAATTCAAGATTAAAAATAAAAAAACAACATTAATTACGTTAAAAACCCTTATTAACAGTAGGGTTAAACTTAATTATCTCCCTATCAAATGTCGATGGTACTCTAGTCTAAGATAGAAAAAAATTACATCCATTATGGTCGAAATTTGAAGCTAAAAGTGAAAATCAGTTTAATAGAATGGACCTATTTGAGCTTTCCCTAAAAGTTGGGGCCCTTATTTGGTCCTTTTTAAAGTTCAGGCCCTTATTTGATATTTATGGCAAAGTTGGGGGACCTATTTGAGATTTGAACCTTTATTTTACAAAAAGTTTTTTCTTTTAATTTATCATTCGACGTCCTTTTATTATTGAGGTTTCTATTAGTTGCTTATATTTAGTATATTTCCACATTTCCAAAAGCACAGTCAGCCAATGCTAAGTACAACCATCTTGTGATGCATTGTGTAAATTACATATGCTGTCAACTAATTCAATTTTCCTACGACAACTATACATGCTCCTTGACTACAAAAAATTAGGTCTTCCTTATGCAGAAGCCAAATTCTTCCACCTACCTGAGTCTACAAAAAATTAGGCCTTCCTTACGCAGAAGCCAAATTCTTCCACCTACCCGAGTCTATTAATTTAACAATTGTTATCAAGATTAAAAAATGACTACAGCGTACTATGGTTTTTTAGATAATCAACATACATTTCAAACAACAATTAATATTAGCTTTATTTTGATGAATTATATAGAGATGGAAGAGTATAATATTTAGCTTTATTTTGATGAATTACCTAGAGATGGAGGAGTTAAATTTAGGTAATGCACTTTTAGCCCTAATAAGAACATGACTGCAGCGCAAGCGCAGGCCGTCATGCTTGTTATTATTATTATTATTATTAAGGAGAATAACATAAGTATTTATACCTGTTGCGCCAAAAATCTCTTGCTAGAGTTTTCACGGAGAATTCTTTATGACAGCGTAAGGGCGTACCAGTCAATTTGCTGAAATTGACAAAGAGGTTGTAAAAACTAGATCTGGTGCGCGGAGCAGCAGATTAAAAGATCAGAACGATTGTGGGGATTGGATCAAAGTCACACCGGAGCATCTAAATCATTGGATCCACACGAACTACTTCTCATAACTGGGCCTCTTCTTTTTTGGATCAGATCTGTGAGATCTGCTTTGATTGCAATTGAAATTGAAAAGAAAATAACAAACTGATCTGTTATTTCTGAATGAAGAACACGTGTACAGTGTTTGTATGTCCCGAGACAAGATTGAAACAAGAGAAAAACACTAAAAGAGTGTTTGTTTGTCCTGAGACAAGATCTAAACAAGGAAAATATGAAGAACGAGTGAAGAACTCGTGATGAACAGGGTGAAAATGGCGCAGAGCCAGAGAGAAAATAAGCACGGAGCTTGGTTTTTTGCGCGGAGCAAGTTTGTAGCTGCAGGAGCTGGTTTTTGATTTCTCGGGAGAAATGTCTGAGATGCGGAATCTGCCTGAAACATGAGAATGGCCTCCCTTTATATAGGGGATGATATGGGCTTGAGCATTTAATGGGCTTGCCTTGCTGAGAAAGGCAAAATCCTCCTCCTATGCAGATGACAGCTTTCAAGAAGGTGCGGTGAAGCTTCCTTCTTCTTCTGATTGCTTCCAACTGCTGGGGAGAAGACAAAATATGGACTAGGGCGCCACTCTACTTGAATGGAAGATGGAAATCTGCCTCCTGGGTCGTTGATGATAATTCCTTCCTCTTCCTATCACAGTGCAGCGAGCCTTCGTTGCTTCTTTTGTGCTGAATTTGGCTAATTTTAACTAAGTAGTGGCCAATTGACATCATGACTTGGACCTTGATGATCAAAGCCACGAAATTACTCATACTTAGTCAGATTTAGCTCTTCAAATCATGAAAATAATAATTAATTAAGAAAATGACTTAAACCGGGGTGAGAAAGCCATATGTCCTTAATTGAAAAGAATGCAAAAGTTGCAAACGATCTCGGATTCAACCAAAATTTCACCAGTAGGCTTAAATTATCTCAATAAGACTATGGAAAAAATCTCAAGTGAATTCGAGCTCTCTATCATGGTGAATTTGGTTTCACTCCCAAAAATGTCCTTAACTGAAAACCGGGCATAAGTTTTTACTCCGATGTCAGAATGAGGTGAAATTTTACTAAGATGATCTACATAGCTCAAGGATCATCATGGTATTCTCCTTGGTAGAAATCGCAGCCTCTAGCCTCTCCAATTGATCAATTTTACTATTTTGTCCTTAATTGAACAAAATACAAGTTGTAATTTCACCTCCCGGGGAGGGGAACAAGGCTATGCGATTTCTCCACTATGGTTGGTCGACTATATGGAGAAGGTGTGAGGTTGAAAATCTCATGCCTCTCTCACGTGCATAGATGTTTCTCTTGCTGACAAACTTTAGCTCTCTGCCTCCTTCCTGTAGGAAGAGAAAAATATCTCTCAGCAGGGCAGAGGGCGGTCTCTCCTCTGTATGGGAGACGACTTGGGCCTTGCTATGTGAGTCCATGAGGTATTTTTCATCTCATGGGCAGATGACAAGCAATTTTCCTTTTTTACTTGTTTGCCTCCCTAGCAGACAACAATATCAAAGGAAACTGCTTCTGATTGATTTTCTCTGCCACTCATCTAGGCAGGGGCGGCACATGTGGGATTTTTAATAATAATTATTCAATAAAATAATTATTATTTAATTAATAATTAATTAATTTCAGCCCTTGCAATTAATTTACAAGACTTTCCTAATTCAATTTGAATTAGGGTGGTGTAGAAACCTAGTTTCTTTAGGAATTTTGATTAAATCCTAACCACACATCTTGATTATAATTATGATTAGACCAATTTACCCTCAATTGTAAATTGAGGTATAAACAATACCTTAATTTAAACTTGAGGGTAAATATGTCTTTGACTATGTTAGATTAAGTTGAGTGGCTCAAATGCAATCTAAAAACCTAAGCTCAGCAGGATTCAGTGCCACCTTAATTTTAAGTCAGATAGAAAAATGATTTATTTTCTTACTTTTTCCTATTATTGGGCCGAATTTTAGGAAGTGAATATGAAATAATAATATTTTATAATTATTATTATTATCAAGTCAGTAATTATGGTTAGATAAGGATTAAAACTTAGTTATACGACCTTCAAGTGCAACAATTTAATTCTTATGTGACGACCATAGTTGGTTGAATGAAGAAATATAAAATGCCATCTCTAATGTAGATATGTGACATGTCAAACATTATTTTACTCTCTGGCACTAAGTCTTAGCCGCCCATACCTTGTGTTCAGTGGCTATCAGGTCAGAAATTAACTTTACATATTGTTCAATTAAGGACAATATGTCAAAATTGATGAAATTGGACATGGAGGAGTGGTGAAATTTCAGAAAGAAATATACCATGATGATCCTTGACTTTAGTGGATCATTCTGGTAAAATTTCATCTCAATTCGACTCAGTATGAAAAACTTCTTTACGGTTTTCAATTAAGAACAGTTTGAGGTGAGAAGCCAATTTCACTAAGCAGAACATGTTGATTTCGACCAGAAATTTTCCTAATGGTTATTTAGGTTAATCGAACCATGTTGGTGAAATTTGGGCTTAATCCGACTTCAGTTGTAATTTTTCCGCGGTTTTCAATTAAGGACACTTGCTCGGAAAGGGTCAAATTCAAGCACGACATGGCATCATTTGCATGAAGCCATGCTAGTAATGTCATATTGTTTATACCTCAATTTACAATTGATGGTAAATTGGTCTTCACATGAATATTATTAAGATGAGTGGTCAAGATTTGATTACAAATCCTGAAGAAACTTAGTTTCTGCACCACCCTAGTTCTAATTGAATTAGGAAATTCTTGTAATTAATTAATTAAGGTCGAAATTATTAATAAATAATAATAATTTCTAAATTATTATTATTATTTCCATATATGTCGCCCAAAAATAAGGGAGGAGGCAGAAAAATCATGAAGAGGCAGTTTCCTTTAATATTGCTGTCTACTAGGGATGCAAGCAGTAAAAAAGGAAAATTGCTTATCATCTACCCATGAGATGAAAAATACCTCATGGACTCACATAGCAAGGCCCAAGTCGTCTCCCATATAGAGGAGAGGCCGCCCTCTGCCCTGCTGAGAGATATTTTTCTCTTCTTGCAGGAAGGAGGCAGAGAGCTAAAGTTTGTCAGCAAAAGAAACATCTATGCACTTGAGAGAGGCATGAGATTTTCAACCTCACACCTCCTCCATATAGTCGACCAACCATAGTGGAGAAATCGCCTAGCCCTTTTCCCCTCCCTGGAAGGCGAAACTACAACTTTGCATTTTGTTCAATTAAGGACAAAATAGTAAAATTGACCAATTGGAGAGGCTAGAGGCTGCGATTTCTACCAAGGAGCATACCATGATGATCCTTGAGCTATGTAGATCATCTTGGTAAAATTTCACCTTATTTCTGACATCGGTGTAAAAACTTGTGCCGGTTTTGAGTTGAGGACAATTTGGGGAGTGAAACCAAGTTCACCATGAAGGAGAGCTCGAATTCACATGAAATTTTTTCCATAGTCTTATGGAGATAATCTAAGCCTACTGGTGAAATTTTGGCTTATTCCGAGATCGTTTGCAACTTTTGCATTCTTTTCAGTTAAGGACATATGGCTTTGTCACCCCGGTTTAATCCATTTTCTTAATTAATTGTTATTTTCATGATTTGAAGAGCAAAATATGACTAAGTATGAAGAATTTCGTGGCCTTAATGATCAAAGTCCAATTCATGATGTCAGGAGGCCACTACTTAGTCAGATTAGTTGATTTTAGTCAGATTAGTTGATTTCAGCACAAAAGAAGCAACGAAGGCCTGCTGCAGTATGATAGAAAGAAGGAAGAATTATTCATCAACCACCCAGGAGGAAGATTTCCATCTCCCATGCAAGCAGAGTGGCGCCCTAACATCTATTTTTCCCTTTCCCTAGTAGTTGGAAGCAATCAGAAGGACAAAAAGAAGCTTCACTGCACCTTCCTGGAGGCTGTCATCTACCTAGGAGGAGGAATTCGTCTTCTTCAGCAAGGCAAGCCCACTAATTCCAAAGCCCATGCCGCCCCCTATATAAAGGGAGGCCATTCTAAGGTTTTAGGCAGATATCACTCATCTCAAAAACCAGCTCCTGAAGTTACAAACTTGCTCCGCGCAAAAAACCAAGCTCCGTGCTTATTTTCTCTCTGGCTCTGCGCCATTTTCAACCTGTTCATCACGAGTTCTTACTCGTTCATCTACTTTTCCTTGTTTAGATCTTGTCTCAGGACAATCAAACACTCTTTTAGTGTTTTTCTCTTGTTTCAATCTTGTCTCCGGACATACAAACACTGTACATGTGTTTCTTTCCTATAAATAACAAATCAAATTGTTATTTTCCTTACATATTTATCCAAAAAAAAAATTGTTATTTTCCTTCAATTTCGTTTACAATCAAAGCAGATCTCTGAGATCTGATCCAAATATAGGAAGGCCCAGTTATGAGAAGTAGTTTTGTACGCGTCCAATGATTTAAATGCTCCGGTGTGACTTTGATCTAGTCCCCACAATCGCTCTGATCTTTTAATCTGCTGCTACGCGCTCCAGATCCAGTTCTTTACAACCTCTTTGTCAATTTCAGCAAATTGACTGGCACACCCTTATGCTGTCATAAAGAATTCTTCGCGAAAACTCTAGCAAAAGATTTTTGGCGCAACACATATTATGGTGAAAGGCTAGTCAATTTCGTTCCTTAGCTATTTCGACCATTTTTGGTAACTTTTGCAAGTCTTTCAATTGAGAGCATATGGCTTTCCACCCCGGTTTAAGCCATTTTCTTGGTTGATCTTTATTTTAATCGAACCATGGGCTAAGAATGGTCAGGTTATGATTGATTTCATGGTTTAATAGTTCATGGTCGAAGTCAGGTTCGTTTTGACTATTTCTCCATCAGATCAGCTACATCGCGCAGCAGAAAGAAAGTCCGGGTCACGACAGAATGCGCCAGTAAGCTTGAATTTTCGAAAGTTACACGACGACCAGCATTCAATATAGTTTGACATGGTATATGGCGTTGGAGGGCATATCAAGTTCATTCGGCAATTCCCTAGAAGTTTCCTTGATGATTGTCGGAAAAGGAGCTGAAGCAAGACGTCAAGGTCGGATTGAAGCATATACTTGTTGACTAAGCAGGGAGCAGGTCGTCGACTTCATACACCAAGCCCAGGCCGCCCCCTATAAATAGGGACCTCGTCCACTAGTTTTCAACACGCTTCCACAACTACAAACTTGCTCCATGCAAATATCAAAGCTCCGTGCATTTGCTCTATAGCTCCGCGCTATCTATCTATCTTTGTTCATGAGTTCTTACTCGTTTAGCAATATTTTTGTCTTTTAATCTCGTCTTAGGACGTTAAATCAACTCTCTGCGAGTTTCTTCTCTCTTTCAATCTCGTCTCAGGACGTTCAAACATTTAGTTTTTGTTTGTCTCCTTTGAATAACAATCAGTTGTTATTTCTCTCTCCTCTCTTATAGATTAAACCTTTGAAACACTTTATTTTGAGAATAGAATCTGAGATTAATGATTTAAATGCTTCAGTGTGATTTGATCCAGTTCCCGCAATTCACTCCCTCTGATCTATCTTTCACTGCAACACGCACCAACATCATGTTTCTACAACCCTTTGTCATTTTCGGCAAAATGACTGGTACACCCCGCACTGCCATTTAGTTCTTTTCGCAAAAACTCTTCAAGAGATTTTTGGCGCAATAATAACAAGTTAGAATGGTCAAAATTGGATTTTTTTTTCTACATGTGAATATGAAATTAAATGATAGACTATATAAAGGGAGTAGTCTTTCCCATCCCACTCCGTCCATCCTAGGATTTGAACATGAGACCTCCTATTAGAGACTCATGCTCTTAACCAGTTGGATACTTGATTATGAGCGTAAACGACACAAATAAAGATTAAATATTACAATTGGACAATTTAGAGATTTGATATAATTACTACTTCTGCCTTTGTTTTTTCGTAGAATACTATATTAATTTATGGTACATTCACGAGATTAGTTTTCTTTTTAATTTATTTTCGTTCTCGCCAACATTGGAACATATTGGGCAGCTATCGTACTAGTGTGTAACCGAACGAAGAAAAAAAAAAAAACTATCGTACTAGTGGTATAAATAAAATTTTTTTATTTTTAATGACTTTCTGAAGTGATGTAATCTTAATTATTTCTTTCTATTGCATGCAATCATTGAAAATAACACAGATTATCATCAATTGGACCTAAATGCATGCTTTTCCCCGGCCTCTTTAATTTTTTTTTATTTTAAAATTTTGTGTCACAACTGTAGACTTGATAGAGATATACATATTAATGTTACATGATCTTTCTTTTATCCTTTTCTTTTTCTTTCTCTAATAATAACCCAAAGCGTAATGATTTGATTAATCTCTTTCACGAAGTGGTGGGTTGATTATAGCTAGTTGCTTTATTAATTTTGGATTTGAGTTTGTTGATCAGCTTATATTATGCATTAATGCATCACGACAAAATCAATCAAATTATACCATGTATAGTATACTACAATTTGGCCTTATATTCATCATCAAGGACACAAATATATAAGACTGTCATTTTTTTCCTAAAAAAAGACTAATTTTTTTTTAAGAAAAAGAAACTTACGGTAAAAGTACACAAATGATCCCTGAAGTGAGCCGAATGTGCATTTTGGTCCTTGAAGTGAAACTTTGTTCAATTGGGTCCCTAAAGTAAAAGGTTAGGAACAATTAAGTCTTTCCGTCAATTGCACCGTTAATTTCGCTGACGTGGCACTGACGCCATTAACTTTGCTGACAGTGTTGTCGAGGTGGACTGCCACGTCAGCTTTTTTGATTAAAAAATAATTTTTTTAAAAATGTTTTTTTGAAAAATATTTATTTTTTTTATTTTTTTATTCTCTTTTTTTTTCAAAAATAATCAAATTTTTTTTGAATTATTTTTATTT
>AWUE01018640.1:0-14847 GCA_001974825.2 Corchorus olitorius | reverse complement strand
CTTTTTACAAGTTTTAAATTAAGGACAATGGGATTAGGGTTTTGAAATTGAGGTTGAAGATGAATGAATTTGGCAACATGTCTTTTATTAAAGTTGTTCCAAATATTATGAAGAACACTCTGTCCAAATTTCAGCTCATTCTGAGGTCCCGGAAGAAAACTTGCATTTTGTGCAATTAAGGGACAGAATTCAATCCCGAGACATTTTTTGCATGGCGATTTCACCAATTGGCACAATAGCTTGGTTTTCATGCAATATTGACTGCTATTTGGAGGAATTTAGCCATGTTTGTCCATTTTCATAACTTTTCACTTTTATTCAATTAAGGACAGTATGGCTAAATTAGCTCGGTTTAAGCCATTGCCTTAATCGATTTTTCATGATTTTGTCATATGACCTTGGTGATATGATATTTAGCCTAATCTCATGTTCAATTGATCAATTTTAAAGTTTCGTGGCATTTGGAGTCCGTTTCAGCACCATTTGGCTCTCCGCACTTGGTTTTTCCACCCCTGCTTGCTGCACCGAGACTTTTGGAGCCCAATTAAATGCAAATTTCAGAAATTAAATGTGATAATTATCACATGGAAGAGTCAAAAACGTGGTGGACTTTCTCTTGGCTGATTTGGTGGAATTTTCCTTAATTAAAGGGATTTACATCAGAAATTAAATACGGAAGATAATGCAGAATCAAGAGGGAGTTAATCTGGACCGTCGGATTGCAACAAACCCTAGCAAGCCACCTCCTATATAAAGGACAGCAGCTCCAACGAAATTTGGTCTCCAGCAGCCTCTCCAAAAACCTCTCCTCAGAGTAAAACACTTGCCCAGTGCAAATCAATCAAGCCCAATGCTTCTTTTATCATTTTTCCAACAAGCCTCAGAGCTTTCATCTCTATTTCTCAATATTGTTCATCAAGTTGTAAACTTGATTCTCCTTTTATTATTTTTAATCTTGTTCTTACAAGAAATCTCTTGTATTTACTTTTCCTCTGCAATCAAATAACAACTTCTTGTTATTTTTTCCTTTCATGAATCAAGAAAATATCCTTTTTACAACAATCCTTTTTATGTTTCTGAATCTGGAATCAATGATTTAAACACGTTTGTGTGACTTTGATTTAGGATCCGCAACTCGTTTGGTTTATTTTTATGTTTGCTGCACTCAAAGCAATCTTTTACTTTTTACTGCACTTTTTCTCAATTTTTGCTACAAAATTGAACTTTTATTTTTACTTGCATCTTTTTTACAATTTTTAAGACAAAATTGATCTTTTAATTTTCATTGCACTTTTTATCAATTTCTGGTCAAAATTGATTGGCACGCTCGGCACCATTAAACAGAACTAAACCAAGCATTACTTCATTTCTACACCAATGAATTAATCATTCAGAAAATTCCTAAGAAACTAATGATACTGAGGATACCTTCAAGAATGCTTTAGCTCTGCTGCAGGTAAGGTTTCACCAATGAATTAATCATTCAGAAAATTCCTCTTTAAATCGGGTTGTAATTATTAGTAATAAGTTAGGCATGTGTTTAATATCATTTTAAATGTACTAGTTAATTGGCCTGGGTCAATAAATTATCCAGTAGGTTATACATAGTTTTCTAATAAGCCTGGTGGGTTGAGACATGTTTTTTTTTTTGGATCAATTGCACAAAGAATCAACTAAAGATTCAGCCTAAATTGAGGACAGACTTACTAGGTTGACTGCTACAACTGCTATTACTGCCCTTGATTCTTGAGGTTTTAGGGTAAAAACATTGACCTAAGTTGGATCCATTTTGGATTGGACTTAGATTGATCTTTAACGTACTTCTGTGCTCATTTGGATTAATTGGTTTTTCCTAGTGTTCCATGTATTAAAACTGGGGACTCGCTCCATAATAACTAACTCTGAAATGCTTAAATACAGGGTCTTCAGATATCTGATACTGTTTTGCTGCTAGGGGGTTTAAGTTTGGAGAGCAACATATTCGCTATTCTGAATTTCTCATTTTCTCATTAGTCTTTAATGAGTCATAATTTAGAGTAGTAGTGATAGACCTGGAATTCTGTTTTGAATCACACTGCACCTTGGTTCTCTTTATTGCCTTTTTCTTGCATGTTTTCTTGCAAATAGAATATCGATTACTGATTTAGTATGGTAGATGTACTCTGTGCTTGTTTTGATGAATTCTGTTGTTTTGATGGTACAGAAGCAAGGAATGGTGAAGGAGGGAGAATAGGTTGCCCTTGTTCAGAGTGGCAGACAACCCATCTGGCGATTCCAGTCCACTCACTCACAATATTCAGGTCCGCAAAGTGTAGAGGTTTAAGTAAGAAATAAGCTCCCAGGGTGGAATGTACCCAGTTGTTGTTGATTGGTTGCTGGTAACCCTAAAATTAAAATATTTTTGCTCCCTTAAAGGACGCAGTCCACTGATTCCATGAATTCAATAGTTTACTTATTGGGTTACCTGGAGCATATTGACAGGGTCCATTGTTATAGAACTGAGTTGATTTGCTTAAGTTAAATAGGAAACTTAAGTTACAAAGGGCAAAGTCATAGAAATTAAAGCAATAAAATGGGGAAGTAGTCAATGATTCTCTTTGAGGTGGTGATTTCCGTAATAGAAATTGTATCTTGATAGAGGAAGCCCAAGCAACCTTGGATGTTGGGAAAATGTTGGACAACTCTTTTGATGGTGATGATAGCATTATTTTAAATAAATTAATGGCTATGGAGGGAGAGTGTTAGTGGTGACTGTTTTGATACAATTTAATTGGTGAGTGCTTGGGATTGGTTTAGTGATTTAGGATTAGATTCTGGTGTTAGTTGTTATCGTGGTGTTTTGTATGTTGTTCGTTGTTCAGGTGTATCTTTTTTTGTTGTCCTTTTGTGGGTAGCGTTGTTTCTTGATTGCTCATGTTTATGTAGTGATTCTTAATCACTCGTCTTGTTATTAATAAAAATAACAAAATTTGCCTTTCTAAAAAAAATTAAAAAGAAGCAACACAAACCATGGGAAATTATGATCCCGAGACTTTCTTTTTTGGATAAATATGTATTCATTTATCCGGTAGTAGGAATGAGAACTGCTACAAAAACCATTACAAAGAGTTTAAGCTACTGTAAAAGCAACTACCAATTCAATTGGAGACCCCAATTGTTACAAAGAGAAAGGTTAATATGATCTTTAGCTACATTCTTTAACCCATACAGCCTAGATCTAATAATTTGAACAATAACAAGATAATTTTGATCTACTGTCTACATCCTTTGCTTGAAAATCCGAGCATTCCTTTCAATCGAGATAGTGTGGCAGTATGCACCCAAAGCTAAACGCAGGATTAGAGAGAGTAGAGATTTCCCCTTAATTCTGGTAGTAGCCCAAAGAAACTCACCACTCCAATCTTGATCCCGAGACTTTCAAAAGATGCAAAATGTCAATAATCCACAAAAACAAAGTCAAAGTTAAATTGAACAATTATAGACATCCTTTAAGCTCATAAATATATATAGAAAGAAGAAACAAGCGATTATTGCATTGTTTTTTCTAAAATTCAAACTAATTAGCCAGGTAGATATTCATCCCTCTTTAAGGTTATACTAGGCTTAGTCCTGCGCGCGCTATGCTGCGCAAAGGGAGTGGGCTAAATCCTGTGTTTATAAGTTGTTATATATTGGTAGCAGTATTAGGTGGTCATGGGACTCATGAGTATAATCTTGTCATGAAAATATTTCAGTTATATCCAGTATAGTATGTAGTGCTGCTGCTGGCTATTTAATGTAAGAGCATTTTCGGGTAGTAAGGCAAGATAAGATTTGATATTAGCTAAATAAAGTGACAAACATGATAAGAGAGAATTACATAAGGAAACAGCAAGATGTTTGAAACATGTTTTGCTTAATAGTCCCAGCTACATGATACATGTAAGCTCAGAGGTCAAAGGAAATGATGATTCAAACATATTCTGCTGAATGAGATCAACAATGGTTATGGCCTGGATTGATAGGAACCAAACACCTCCTGCTCTTCTTATTGAACTTGCTTTTGTAATGTGAAGAGTCCTAAATGTTAACAAAAGATAAAGGAAAAAGAAACCACCATGTATAGGATTACAAGATCATAAAATATGAAAGAAGAATTACCACAGATAAAGAAGATGAGGTGTAGCCTTAAAAGTTCAAACCTCAAAATGGTAGAAAACCTCACAACAAAGCCATGAGACAATACTGAATAGATATGCTACAATCATATGGCATTGGCATAGAGCCCTTGTAAGAACTTTTATATGCACATCTGATGTTTCTAATATGATGTCAAGAACATTTTTTCATTGGAAACATAATGACCTTGCATACTCAAATTACAATATCAAGAAAAGCAAAGCTTTAGCTCATAAGCTTTAAAATCTATTTAATGCCATGACCTATTTCATTGTTGCACTCCACCAAAATGCAAAAATTCAAGTAATGTTTCATCGTTGCACTCCCAACAAAATGTTTTTAAAGGGGAAAATCAAAATCAGGTGATTGAATTCAATGTGTATGACCACAAACCATTAATAGTTCCTTAAATAAAGCTATATCTGCTATAAGCTGACAAATATGAAATAAGGATCGCTAAAGTGAGAGAAACAAATACCAGCACCAAAAAGGGCAATGAGGGAAAGGACTAACAATTGTCCAATGAATGTGGCCATGGGTTCAATGACTAACACGCCATACACATATAAATGCATAAGTAGACAAAGTGGACTGACCATGATCAAACACTTTGTGTAAAGAGATACTGCTAAAATAAGTGATTTTCTCACCAGAATTAATGAGTGTCCTAGGACCCCAGTACTTGAAAGCAGCAAGATCATATGCTTTTGTTGCAGCCTCTTCGTCATCATATGCGCCTGTAAACATAAATTGCTAAATAAATAGAACATGATAAGATGAATGAACTAGAAAATTCAAAGAAAGAAATTAATCTGCTGACTTAACTAAGTAAACTTACCAGACTTAACTAAGTAAACTTACCATAATCAAACACCGACCATTCCATGCACCAAAATGTAATAAAATAATTTTCAGAAAGAAACGTGAACGATCAAGTAGGAATCAACTTGTTCATTAAAAAAAGGAATCAACTTAGCTCGAAAAATGTAATTCAAATTAGGTTAAATGGTATCTCCCGGATTGAGAAATAGAAGGTTTCCCTCTCTCTGCGGTTTCTGTTTTTCTGCACATCAACCTCTTTGCTATTCTCATCAACACAAACTCTCCAAAGGTTGTTGAGTTTTACTTCTGCAGAAAAGAAAATGACTTAAAAACAGTCTCAAACCCCCAGATCAATTAACATGAGGGAGATCAACAAAAATAAGATACAAAATGTTTATCAAATAACAGTCTCAAACCCAAACCAAACAGGTAAGCTTTTAGCTTTATAATCTGAATGCTTGTCTTACATACCATGTCAACCAGTTTAAACAGACATATTTTAACCGGAATATATCAAAGTCTCAAGTAATATAACAATTATAGGAGGAAATTGATACAACGAATTATAAACTAAATGCCAATTCTACCCGGAATGTTGCACCAATTGTTCGCGCCAAAATAATTTCTTTGGAGATGTTGGTGAAAGGGTACCGGACGTGCCAATCAATTTTGTACAAAAATTGATAAAAAGTGCAATAAAAAATAAAAGATCAATTTTGTCTTAAAAATTGAGAAAATGGTGCAAGTAAAAATAAAGGTTCAATTTTGTAGTAAAAATTGAGAAAAAGTGCAGGAAATGTAAAGGATTGTTTGGAGTGCAGCAAACATAAAATAAATCAAACGAGTTGCGGGTCCTGAATCAAAGTCATACATGAGTGTTTAAATCATTGATTACAGATTAAAAAATAACAGGGATTGTTGTTGTAAATGGTAAATTTTCTTGATTCATGAAAGGAAAAATAACAAGATGTTGTTATTTGATTGCAGAGGAAAAGTAAATACAAGAGATGTCTGGTAAGAACAAGATTAAAAATAATAAAAAGAGAATCAAGTGTATAATTTGATGAATAAGATTGAAAAATAAAGATGAAATCTCTGAGGCTTGTTGAAAAAATGATAAAGAAAGCACTGGGCTTGATTGTTTGTTGATTACTCTAAGGAGAGGTTTTTTGGAGAGGCTGCTGGAGATTAATTTCATTGGAGCTGCTGTCCTTTATATAGGGGGTGGCTTGATTGGGTTTGTTGCAATCCAACGGTCCAAATTAACTCCCTCTTGATTCTACATTATCTTCTACATTTAATTTCTGATTTAAATCACATTAATTAAGGAAATCTCCACAAAATCAGCCAAGAGGAAGTCCACCACGTTTTTGACTCTCCCATGTGATAATTATCACATTTAATTGCTAAAATTCACATTTAATTGGCTCCAAAATCTCGGTGCAGCAAGCAGGGGTGAAAAACCAAGTGCAGAGTGGCCAAATGGTGCTGAAACTGACTCCAAATGCCACGCAACTTTAAACTTGATCAATTGGACATGAAATTAGGCTAAATATCATATCACTAAGATCATAAGAAAAAATCATGAAAAATCGATTAAGGCAATGGCTTAAACCGAGCTTAAACAGCCATACTGTTCTTAATTGAATAAAAGTGAAAAGTTACAAAAATGGTCAAACATGGCTCAATTCCTCCAAATAGCATCAATATTGCATGAAAACCAAGCCTTTGTGCCAATGGTGTAATCGCCATGCAAAAAATGTCACGGGATTGGATTCTGTCCTTGATTGCACAAAATGCAAGTTTACTTTCGAGCTCAGAATGAGCTGAAATTTGGACAGAGTGTTCTTCATAATATTCTGAACAACTTTAACAAAGGACATATTGCCAAATTCGTTCATCTTCAATCTCAATTTGTAAGCCCTAATCCCATTGTCCTTAATTGAAAACTATGAAAAGTTCTATCCCGGGAGGGCTTAAATCTGGTTTTAAGAGCATGGGCTAGCCTGACCCAATTCATGGAGTAAATGGGGCGGCCTTGCTGTATGAAAACATTTAATTTCTTTAATTTCCTAATTTCCATAATTAATTTAGGAATAATTAAGGAAATTAGATCAAAATTCAACTCTTTCCTAATTGAATTTGGCCTAGGGTGGACTAAATCCAACCATCCATAGGACTTTAGAAGATCAAATCTTAGCCATCCATTATGACATCTTGAGGGCATTTACAATTTTACCCAAAATGTAAATTGTGGTATAAACAACATGCCCCCCTATTTTATTAGGTATGGAGCGTAGCAAAATTGCCTAATGAAATACAAGCCCCCAATGAACTTCAAAGATTGCAATTTTATTAAATTTGGTGGCATATGACTTTGCCATCACAAGAATTATTTTGCAAGTGGCCAAAAATGAACTAAGGCAAACAAAGAAATGAAATCCAATTACCTAAAATCTAATGGCTTATCAACTTAAAGCCATAAAGATTTGGAGATTAAAATTGATCATGGCACCAAAACATGATAATGGTGACATCGATATCAAATTGTATAAAATAAAATTAGGGTGGGATTTAATCAAATTTCCCATGCACCAAATTGTAATTGGTCATAAAGGAAATCAAATCTAAAGAAATTGGCCTAAAACTTTTCAATCAAGGCCAAAAATCAAAAAATGGTAAAACATAATTTTCACACCACTTTAATTGTTTTTGGTGATGGTATTCTTCTTTTGTCACCAAAAATGGCTTCTTGTGACATCTTTTCTTGACTCGTCACCATAAGTGCCATTTAATGATGAATTCACCATTTATCACCAAAAGTGGTGATTTTTTTATATATATATATTTAAGGCCGCATTAGCAATTGGGGCGGCTTTGTCCACTAAATTTTGTATGAACTTGGTGAGATCAATGGTCCTAGCACCATCTTTCTTGCCCCCCGGGCATTGCTTCCAATCTACTGGTTATTTCGCTAAATCCTTCATTTTGAACCTGCTGACTCTCCTCCACTTCCTTGGACTTTATTTTGTCCAACATGGCCCACATTTGAGCCTTAATATCATGTATAGCCTTTGATTGGTCTTCGGAAAGACCGGCGTGTACTTGATCAACTTCAACTTCATCTTCATCATGGAGATTTTCATCTTCTTGAGCATTAGGCTCTGAAAAGTTATCAATCTTTAGGTTGTCCTCATGTTCTTTGATCTTGGGAGGACTTTCAATTTCTTTGTAGTTGGTGGAACCATCAGCTTCTTCAAAATGAGGGTGGTTAGCGAGTTGCCCCCCGAGTGTAACTTCTTCATTTGCCACTTCGTTTTCATTAGTTGGCTCGTCACCATAATCATTGCTACCAACACTTGAATTCATGTCATCAATGGTGGCATCATCTATCGCTTCATCACCACTTTCAGTGTAGTAAACACTTTCGGTGCCATCGATTTTGGTGCCATCATCTTCGATGCCGTCGATTTTGGTGCCATCATCTTCTTCCATGACATTAATCAAGTTATTATCATGGATGTTAGTGGCATCATCATCATGTTTGGAGAGGGTAACGGTCTTGGCACCATCTTCCTTGTCCCCAGAGTGTTTTCCATCTTCATGTGACAATTGAATTGTGTCGTCGTTGTCACCACCTTCATCCATGTCATCAATAGTAACATTAGTAACATGGGTGGTGTTGCTAGTAGTAGAAGTGGCGCCATCACTAGAATTAGTGGCACCAAATTCATCGTCACCATCATTTGCATTGGAAGTGGTGTTATCAATTGTAAGTTTCTGGAGTGCAAAATCTTTGTTCGTCTCCATTTCTTTTCTTGCCTTGGCTCTTTTCCGGAGCTCTTTTCTTCTCCAAGTCTTCTTACTTCTTTGAATAGGTAGGCTAGGGAGTTTGGGATGTTGCACCCTTTGCCATACACCATTTTGAGCTTTTGGAGGTGGCTTCACCATTCTTGGCCGAGTATTCTGCACAACACGTTCTTTATGGAAATTAACTTCCTTCTCCATGGCTAAAGCTTGGAATTCTTCTTTTCGGTGATCTAACCAAGGCCTTGCTTCATGTTTTGGCTTTCTTGACCTAGGTTTAGTTGGAGTCTTTGCCGATGGTTCAAGCTTCAAAGCTTTTTGAAATTGCTTTGTCACGGACGACACCATTTTGGATGAAGATGGTGCGGATGAAGAAGTGGATGGCGCCATATGCCATGTTTTCCGCCTATAGTATGGAGAATGTTTTTCATGAGTAAGTTCTCTTGGTTTTGAGAACCTCTGTGCCATTCGCCTTGATGGTGCAATATTTTCTTTCTGGTAAAAAGGACTTGTATCAAAATCCAATCTTCTTTGCACCAATTTTATTGGTGGTGGATCTTTTGAACGCACCATCTCTTGCTTTGCACTAGATGCAGAAAACTCCAACTTTCTTCTAGGAGCAAAGTTTCTTAACGCCACTGATCTTGGAATCCATGGCCTTTCAAGTTGGTGCTCCCAAGGTTTAGTCTCAGAGTTGGCATAACCATATCTTCTGATTTTGGTGCAGACATCACCATTTGCATTTTTTCGCCCCAGATGTTTCTGCACTAGATCTCTCAGCACTGTCACCACTTTTTCCTCCATGGCCAAGCTTTTTGTCTTTTCTTCTTTAGAAAAGCAGCCGTTTTTTGGAAAATTTACCATCACCTTTTCAGTAATTTCTTTTGGTTGTTGAACCATTGTGGCAACTTGGTGCGGTGCGGCCATTTGGTACGGTGCGGGTATTGGGTGTGGCGCGGCTATTTGGTGCAGTGCGGTCACTTGGTGTGGCACCATTTGTTGCTGCACTTGCCCCCCGAGTGTTGCCGCTATCATCGAGATGGCTTCTTGAATTTGTTTGAAGCCATTCTCATTTTTGGTTATTTGTTCTTGGATCATCTCTTGAAATCTAGCTTCCATCTTTTTCATCAGCACTTCTAAAGTGCTAGCAAGATCACCATGAGCTGTGGTGCGGCCCTGAGAAGTGCCGTCACCATCTTTGCCTATTTCAGCACCACTTTCATGTCCACGTAAGAACAGGTGGTGAGAAGAAACCTGCTTTTTGACGGAATCCTTAAAAGAAGCCGTAACAATAGCAACAATAAAATGGAAAATAAAATAGAAAGGTAAAAGAAGAATATGAAGAAAAGCTAAAATTTGACATGTCATGAAAACTAAAAATTAAACAAAAGCAGTAAAGAAAATAAACCTTTTTAACAGCACCAAAATGAGATATGAATCCTTGTGCGTCCCACCGGGCGTGCCAAAAAGAGATGTTGGTGCACTAAGTGGGGCGAAAGTAAAAATAAAAAGAACAAAGTTGGGGATCGCCAACTTGAAAGTAAAAATCAAGAAAAAAAATCCTCTTAACAGCACCAATATGAGATCTGAATCCGTGTGGTCCCACTGGGTGTGCCAAAAAGAGATGTTCGTGCCAAAAAAATCTCTTTGGAGATCTTGGTGAAAGGGTTCGGGCGTGCCAATCAATTTTGTACAAAAATTGATAAAAAGTGCAATAAAAAGTAAAAGATCAATTTTGTCTTAAAAATTGAGAAAAAGGTGCAAGTAAAAATAAAGGTTCAATTTTGTAGTAAAAATTGAGAAAAAGTGCAGGAAATGTAAAGGATTGTTTGGAGTGCAGAAAACATAAAATAAATCAAAAGAGTTGCGGGTCCTGAATCAAAGTCACACATGAGTGTTTAAATCATTGATTCCAGATTCAAAAATAACAGGGATTGTTGTTGTAAAAGGTAAATTTTCTTGATTCATGAAAGGAAAAATAACAAGATGTTGTTATTTGATTGCATAGGAAAAGTAAATACAAGAAATGTCTTGTAAGAACAAGATTAAAAATAATAAAAAGAGAATCAAGTGTAGAACTTGATGAACAAGATTGAAAAATAAAGATGAAAGCTCTCAGGCTTGTTGAAAAAATGATAAAGAAAGCACTGGGCTTGATTGTTTGTTGATTACTCTGAGGAGAGGTTTTTTGGAGAGGCTGCTGGAGATTAATTTCGTTGGAGCTGTTGTCCTTTATATAGGGGGTTGATGTATGAGAAATCTTCCAAAGAGAAGGAGGTTGCACAACAAAAGGGAGTAAGTCCTAAATCCGATTCTAAACCTTCATCTAGTTCTTCCTCTAAATCTCATGTTACGTGTTTTAAGTGTCAGGGATATGGTCATTATGCCAAAGATTGTGTCAATAAGAAGGTGATGTATCTTACTGATCATGGTGAGATTGAGTGAAGATGAGGAATTCAATTTGGGTTCAAGTGGTGATGGGGATGATGAGGAGGAGTCTGCGCGAGAAGAGAGTGATGATGATACTAAGGGGTATGCACTTAAGAATTTGGTTGTTAGAAAGACTTTGAGTGCTTTTATGAAAGAAGATGTGCACAATCAAAGAGAGAACTTGTTTCATACTAGGATGTATGCGAATGGGAAACCTAGTAGTGTGATCATTGATGGTGGAAGTTGTACCAACATAGCTAGTGTTTACTTAGTGAAGGAGATGCAATTACCCACCACCAAACACCCTAAACCTTATAGTTTAGGATGGATCAACGACAAGGAGGAGATTAAAGTTAACAAATAAGTTTTAGTTTCTCTTTCTTTGGGCAGGTACAATGAGGATGTTTTGTGTGATGTTCTACCAATGCAAGCATGTCATGTACTACTTGGTCGACCATGACAATTTGACAACAATGTACAACATGTGGTGAGGCCAATCAGTATACTTCCATGTGTGGTAAGAAGCCTTTCACTTTAATTCCTTTATCACCTCAAGAAGCTTTGAAAGATCAATTGAAATTGAGGGATGATTTTTCTAAATTAGAATCTGAATATAGGGCTCAAGAAAAGAAAAAGCATGCTAATTCTAGTTCTAATTGCGTTGAAAACAAGGCTGTTTTGGTTGATAGTTCTAAGAAAGTTGTTAAAGAGTGTATGTTAGCTACTAAAAGTGAGATTAAGAATGCTTTGAATAATAACTCTGTTTTGATCTTGCTTATGCTTAAAAATACACTTGTTGCTACTAACAACTTGGATGGAGAGCTTCCAAGCAACATTGTTTCTCTTTTAGATGAGTTTGCAGATTTGTTTCCTGAGGAGATTCCTAGTGGTTTACCACCAATTAGAGGGATTGAACATCAAATTGACTTCATCCCTGGGGCGCAAATTCCAAACAAGCCAGCATATAGGACAAATCCTGATGAAACAAAGGAGTTGGAGAAACAAGTTGGAGAGTTGCTAGAAGAAAGTTATGTGCGCGAGAGTCTTTCTCCATGTGCAGTTCCAGTTTTGCTTGTTTCTAAGAAGGATGGAACTTGGAGAATGTGTGTTGATTGTAGGGCAATAAACAACATAACAGTTAAGTATCGCCACCCTATTCCTAGATTAGATGATATGCTTGATGAATTGCATAGTTCTTGCTTATTTTCAAAGATTGATCTTAAGAGTGGATATCATCAAATTCGCATGAAAGAGGGTGATGAATGGAAAACTGCTTTTAAAACTAAGTTAGGATTGTATGAATGGTTAGTTATGCCTTTTGGATTAACTAATGCACCTAATACTTTCATGAGATTAATGAATCATGTTTTAAGAGCTTATATTGGAAAGTTTGTTTTTGTTTATTTTGATGATATACTTGTGTATAGCCGCAACTTAGAGGAACATATTGAGCATTTGAGATGTGTTTTAGATGTACTTAGGGTTGACAATTTGTATGCTAACCTTAAGAAGTGCACATTTTGCACAAACAAGCTTGTTTTTCTTGGTTTTGTGGTTTATGCGCAAGGTATACATGTTGATGAGGAGAAGATCAATGCCATCAAGGATTGGCCAACTCCCACCAACGTTGGTCAAGTGAGATCCTTCCATGGCTTGGCTGGATTCTATAGGAGGTTTGTTAAGGATTTTAGCACCTTAGCCGCCCCTATTACTAGTGTGATGAAGAAGAATGCACCATTCAAGTGGGGAAAAGAGCAACAAGAAGCATTTGAGACTTTGAAGGATAAATTAACTAATGCTCATTTGCTTGTTTTACCTAACTTTAACAATACTTTTGAGATTGAATGTGATGTTTCAGGAGTAGGTATTGGCGCAGTGCTCATGCAAGGAGGGAAACCCGTGGCATACTTTAGTGAGAAGTTGAATGGGGGCTGCGTTGAACTATCCTACCTATGATAAGGAGTTGTATGCTCTTGTTAGGGCATTACAAACGTGGCAGCATTATTTGTGGCCTAAGGAGTTTGTGATTCATATGGATCATGAGAGCTTGAAGTACTTAAAGGGTCAACAAAAGCTGAATAAGAGGCATGCTAAGTGGATTGAGTTCATTAAATCCTTTCCATATGTGGTGCGCTACAAGAAAGGTAAGGAGAATGTTGTAGCCGATGCTTTATCAAGGAGGTATGTTTTACTTTCCATGCTTGATTCTAAGTTTCTTGGATTTGAGTTTATTAAGGACTTATATGCTATTGATGCTTACTTTAGTGATGTGTTTAAAGCATGTGAGAATTCTGGATTTGGGAAGTATTATAAGCATGATGGATTTTTGTTTAAAGAATCTATATTGTGTATACCTACTTGTTCTTTGCGTTTTGTGCTTGTGAGGGAATCGCATGAGGGTGGTTTAATGGGACACTTTGGTGTTGATAGAACATATGAGATATTGCATGAACACTTCTTTTGGCCTAAGATGCAATATGATGTAGGAAAGCATGTTTCTAGTTGCATTACATGTTTGCAAGCTAAATCTACATCTAAACCTCATGGTTTGTATACTCCATTGCCTATACCTCATGAACCATGGACTCATATTAGCATGGATTTTGTGTTAGGATTACCTCGTTCTAGGAGAGGTAAAGATTCTATCTTTGTGGTTGTTGATAGGTTTTCTAAGATGGCACACTTTATTGCATGCACTAAAACTGATGATGCCATTAATGTATCTAATTTGTTCTTTAAAGAGATTGTTAGACTACATGGAATGCCTAGGATGATTGTAAGTGATAGAGATGCTAAGTTCTTAAGTCGCTTTTGGAGAACTTTGTGGGCTAAGTTAGGTACTAAGTTGTTATTTTCAACTACTTGTCATCCTCAAACTGATGGTCAAACTGAAGTAGTTAATAGGACTTTATCAACCTTACTTAGAGCTTTGATTAAAAAGAACTTAAGAACTTGGGAAGATTGTTTGCCTCATGTTGAATTTGCATACAATAGAAGCATACATAGTACAACTGGATTTTCACCTTTTGAATGTGTGTATGGCTTTAATCCTTTAACCCCATTGGATTTGTTGAGTTAACCTTTGAGTGTGCAAGTTGACATGGATGGGCAACGCAAGGCAGATTTTGTTAGGGATCTTCATGCAAAGGTTAGAGCTCAAATTGAGAAGAAAACACAACACTAAAAGAAGAATGCTAACAAGGGGCGCAAAGAGGTCATTTTTGAACCCGGAGATTGGGTTTGGTTGCATCTAAGGAAGGATAGGTTCCCTGAGAAGAGGAAGTCTAAGCTATTACCTCGTGGAGATGTTCCATTCCAAGTCTTGGAGAGGATCAACAACAATCCCTACAAGCTAGATCTTCCTAGTGAATATGGTAATGTAAGTGACTACTTTTAATGTCTCGGACTTATCCTAGTTTGATAATGATGCAGATTTGAGGACAAATCTTTTTCAAGGGAGAGGGGATGATGCGCCAAGGACTCATCATGGTCTTGAAGAGCACAATGGAGATCATGGAGAGGATGTGCATATGCGGCAAGGAGGCTTGGAGAAGCTTGAAGATGCTAAGGAAGAAGTTTCAAGCTCATCGGAGTTGCTTAAGATGCCATTTGATCCATTGAAGATGCCAT
>AWUE01018639.1:0-26817 GCA_001974825.2 Corchorus olitorius | reverse complement strand
TTTTTGAACCCGGAGATTGGGTTTGGTTGCATCTAAGGAAGGATAGGTTCCCTGAGAAGAGGAAGTCTAAGCTATTACCTCGTGGAGATGTTCCATTCCAAGTCTTGGAGAGGATCAACAACAATCCCTACAAGCTAGATCTTCCTAGTGAATATGGTAATGTAAGTGCTACTTTTAATGTCTCGGACTTATCCTTGTTTGATAATGATGCAGATTTGAGGACAAATCTTTTTCAAGGGAGAGGGGATGATGCGCCAAGGACTCATCATGGTCTTGAAGAGCTCAATATAGATCATGGGGAGGATGTGCATATGCGGCAAGGAGGCTTGGAGAAGCTTGAAGATGCTAAGGAAGAAGTTTCAAGCTCATCGGAGTTGCCTAAGATGCCATTTGATCCATTGAAGATGCCATTAGGCCCAATGACAAGGGCAAGAGCTAAAAGGTTCAAGGAAGCTTTCTTTGGTCTCATTAGAGTTCATCTTGAGGAGTTAAAGGCCATCGGAGATCATTTAAAGCCCATTGGAGACCATCATCAAAGGAATATTCCTATCGATTCCAAGATATGCACACTACTTGAAATCGATGAGCATTAGGTCATTAGAGTTGTAATTTGGCCATTGTGGGCTTGATTCTATCTTAGATTAGTTATTTATTTAGTTATGAACCTTATTTGGGTTGGACCTTGTTTAATTAAGTCCAATCCTTAGCTAATTTTCTATTGGTTGTATTTTTGGATAGTTTCTAGAAGCCTCATAAGGGTTAGCCGCCTATGGCTATTGAGGAGGCGGTTTAAGGGGTTTTCTAAGGGGGGTTGCGCAAGGCCTTGCCTATATAAAGGCTCTACCTCCCTCTTGTAAACACAAGTTAAGTTTTCAATAAAGATTTTGAGGTTTATTCACCCGAATTGATTATCTTAGCTTCATTGTTCTAGTTTGAGCAAAACTTAGGGTTATTCAATCTTGTAGAGTCCTAGCAAACAATTAAGTTGTGTTGCTTGATTGTTTGTGAATCTTGTGTTCTAGAGTTAACAATTACAGGTCAAATTGGAGACTTTAGGCCGATGTAAGAAGAGGAATCACCCTGTAAAGGTCATCGTCATACACATCTAGAAGTTGAGGAAGTTCAAGTCGACTTTGATAGATATTCAAGGCTAGATTTGAATCTAATACAACTAGATTCGTATCAATTGGTAATCAGAGCATAGGTTGTCATCTTCAATCGGTAAATCTATCCTTCTATTCATCTATCATCAAGTTTTTCATCCTTCTCATCCATCAAAGTTTTTCAAATTTTCTAGATCTAAAAATTCCGAAATTTCAAAAATTCATTGTGGTTTCATTTTAACTCCAATCGACTTGAAAATTCAGATTTGGAGTCCTCATACCTTGTAGTTTAATCGAAAAATATCAAAAAAATAAAAAAAAATCGACAAGAATCTTGTGAAATTTATTCTGGCTTCGTTTGAGCTCGGAAAGCTTTGAAATTTGAGATCTAGACTTCTTTTAGTGTGATATTTCTGGGAAAAATACTGAAAAAAATCAAAAAAAATATGTGGTGTTTGCCGTAATTTTGGATCTAGGGTTCTTATCTAGGTTTAGTTTTGGGAATTTGGGGATTAGGGTTTCTTTTGTGCAATTGATTCAATTGGTTGCAATTAACCCTAATTGATTCTTTATTTGAGATTCTTGGGTTGTTTTTGCTGTGATTTGAAATCTAATTTGCAGAATTTCGAATTGAAGCCCTATTGGAGACAAGTGGTACCAAATTGGATCTAAGTGGTACTAGGGTTTTCTATTTAATTGAATTGATTGATTAGTGTTGATTGTGTTTTGTGCAGCAAGTTTAGGAGACAAAAGGCTGTTTGGATTGTTTAAAGAACACTCTTATTTTGATTCACTCAAGTTATTGCTCTTAATTGTTTGTTCCTCAAGTAGGTCACGAGAAGAAAGGAGGCTCTAACAATTTGCTCTTATTAGGCCTATTGAAGCTAGAAAAAGGCATAATCTTGTGAGATCATTAAGAGAGTAGTGGATCGCCAATCCATAGGTTGAGTGCAAACACGAGAGCACAACAAAGGTAAAACACACACACACTAGTGAGGAATTTTTATTACTAACTTTTCTTTTTGTGTATGTACAATGGGAGATCAAAATCAAAACAATGACTTGAATACCATGATGCAAGCACTTATGCAAAGATTAGATGCCATGGATGCAAGGATGGAAGCTATGGCTAAAGCTCAACAAGAGCCACCACCTCAACAAAGAGAGAACAATGCCGCACCAAACAATGAGCAAAGGGATCAACAACAACAACAAGCTCAACAAAGGCAAATTGCTAGGAGAGTTGATCCAATGGAGAGATTGAGGCAACAGGAACTTGGAGGCCAAGCCTACAATGAAAAATTTCGGCCTAGGAGAGGTGAACCAAGGGAAGAGCTTAAAGACAACATCAAATACAAAATCCCAAAGTTCAATGGAAGAGGATCACCTTCGGATTACTTGGATTGGGAGTCAAAGCTAGACATGTATTTTGATTATCACCCCTATGCCGAATCTAAGAAGGTACAAATTGCTATCCTTGAATTTGTTGAGAATGCTTTGAATTGGTATAATCAATTGATGCAGTCAAGGAGAATAAATTTGGAGAGACCTATAGATACTTGGGCGGAATTGAAGAGTGTCATGAGAAAGAGATTTGTGCCAAGCTACTACATCAACTTCCTTTACCAAAGTTTGCAAACCTTAAGGCAAGGGTCAAAGAGTGTTGATGAGTACTACTTAGAGATGATGTTGCTGATGTCCAGAACCGAAATTGAGGAACCAACACAAGCCACCATGGCTAGGTTTCTTATGGGGTTAAATAGAGAGATTCATGATATTGTGGAAATGCAACAATATTTTGATGTTGAGGACTTATTACAACAAGCTTTGAAGGCCGAGGGACAAGTAAAGAGGAGTGGCGCAAAGAAGGGATTTTCATCATCAAACTCATGGAAAACTCCAATCAAGAAAGATGAGAAATCTTCCAACAAGGAGAAGGAGGTTACGCAACAAAAGGGAGTAAGTCCTAAATCTGATTCTAAACCTTCATCAAGTTCTTCCTCTAAATCTCATGTTAAGTGTTTTAAGTGTTAGGGATATGGTCATTATGCCAAAGATTGTGTCAATAAGAAGGTGATGTATCTTAATGATCATGGTGAGATAGTGATTGAAGATGAGAAATTCAATTTGGGATCAAGTGGTGATGGGGATGATGAGGAGGAGTCTGCGCAAAAAGAGAGTGATGATGATAGTAAGGGATATGCACTTAAGAATTTGGTTGCTAGAAAGACTTTGAGTGTTTTTGTGAAAGAAGATGTGCACAATCAAAGAGAAAACTTGTTTCATACTAGGATGTATGCGAATGGGAAGCCTAGTAGTGTGATCATTGATGGTGGGAGTTGTACAAACATAGCTAGTGTTTACTTAGTGAAGGAGATGCAATTACCCACTACCAAACACCCTAAACCTTATAGTTTAGGATGGATCAACGACAAGGAGGAAATTAAAGTTAACAAACAAGTTTTAGTTTCTCTTTCTTTGGGCATGTACAATGAAGATGTTTTGTGTGATGTTCTACCAATGCAAGCATGTCATGTACTACTTGGTCGACCATGGCGATTTGACAACAAGGTACAACATGATGGTGAGGCCAATCAATATACTTTTATGTGTGGTAAGAAGCCTTTCACTTTAATTCCTTTATCACTTCAAGAAGCTTTAAAAGATCAAATTAAAGTGCGAGATGATTTTGCTAAATTGGATGATGAATTTAGGGCTAAAGAAAAGAGTAAGTCCGAACCTAAAATTGTTGATTGTTTTGATGAAAAAACAGCCCTAGTTGCAAAGAGTGTTCTAGATGTTGTTAGTAATGATACTAAACCTAATTTAAGTGTTGTTTGTGATGATACTAAATCTGTTTTAGGTGTTGTTTGTGATGAAACAAATTCTATTTTGGATGCTAATTGTGATGAAAACAAATATGTTTTGGTTGATCATAGCATTGAAAATAGGACTGTTTGGGGTGAAAGAAAAGAGACTTCTAAGAAAGTTGTTAAAGAGTGTATGTTAGCTAAAAGTGAGATTAAGAGTGCTTTGCATGAGAATTCTGTTTTGATCTTACCTTTGTTTCGAAATACATTAATGGGTCCTAACAACTTGGCTGGAGATATTCCAAGAAAAATTGTGTTTTTTTTAGTAATTTTGTAGGAATTGGACTTGTTTTGATATAAGGAGGGAAGTTTGTAGCTTACTTTTGTGAGGAAATTCCTAGTGGATTATCATCCATTAGAGAAATTGAACTCAATCCATATGGTGTGCGATACAAGTTCATTGAGAGCTTTCCATATGTGGTGCGCTACAAGAAAGATAAGGAGAATGTTGTAGCCGATGCTTTATCAATGAGGTATGTTTTACTTTCCATGCTTGATTCTAAATTTCTTGGATTTGAGTTCATTAAGGAATTATATGCTAGTGATGCTTATTTTAGTGATGTGCTTAAAGCATGTGAAAATTCTGGATTTGGGAAGTATTATAGCATGATGGATTTTTGTTTAAAGAATCTAGATTGTGTATACCTACTTGTTCTTTGCGTTTTGTGCTTGTGAGGGAATCGCATGAGGGAGGTTTAATGGGTCACTTTGGTGTTGATAGAACATATGAGATATTGCATGAACACTTCTTTTGGCCTAAGATGCGATATGATGTAGGAAAGCATGTTTCTAGTTGCATTACTTGTTTGCAAGCTAAATCTACATCTAAACCTCATGGATTGTATACTCCTTTGCCTATTCCTCATGAACCATGGACTCATACTAGCATGGATTTTGTGTTAGGCTTACCTCGTTCTAGGAGAGGTAAAGATTCTATCTTTGTGGTTGTAGATAGGTTTTCTAAGATGGCATACTTCATTGCATGCATTAAACTGATGATGCCATTAATGTAGCTAATTTGTTCTTTAAAGAGATTGTTAGACTACATGGAACGCCTAGGACGATTGTGAGTGATAGAGATGCTAAGTTCTTAAGTCACTTTTGGAGAACTTTGTGGGCTAAGTTAGATACTAAGTTGTTATTTTTAACTACTTGTCATTCTCAAACTGATGGTCAAACTGAAGTAGTTAATAGGACTTTGTCTACCTTACTTAGAGCATTGATTAAAAAGAACTTAAGAACTTGGGAAGATTGTTTGCCTCATGTTGAATTTGCATACAATAGAAGCATACATAGTACAACTGGATTTTCACCTTTTGAATGTGTGTATGGCTTTAATCCTTTAACTCAATTGGATTTGTTAAGTTTACCTTTGAGTGTGCAAGTTGACATGGATGGGCAACGCAAGGCAGATTTTGTTAGGGATCTTCATGCAAAGGTTAGAGCTCAAATTGAGAAGAAAACACAACACTACATGAAGAATGCTAACAAGGGGCGCAAAGAGGTCATCTTTGAACCTGGAGATTGGGTTTGGTTGCATCTAAGGAAGGAAAGATTTGATGACAAATCCTTTTCAAGGGAGAGGGGATGATGCGCCAAGGACTCATCATGGTCTTTAAGAGCTCAATGGAGATCATGGAGAGGATGAGCACATGCGGCAAGGAGGCTTGAAGAAGCTTGAAGATGCTAGGAGTTCATTGGAGCAAGTTCCAAGCTCATTGGAGAAGGTTCCAATCTCATTGGAGAAGGTTTCAAGCTCATTGGAATTGCCTAAGATGCCATTTGATCCATTGAAGATGCCATTAGGCCCAATAACAAGAGCAAGAGCTAAAAGGTTCAAGGAAGCATTATTGGGCCTCATTAGAGTTCATCTTGTCGAGTTCAAGGCCATTGGAGTTCATTTGAAGCCCATTGGAGATCATCACCAAAGGAATATTCCCATCGATTCCAAGTTATGTACTCTACTTGAAATCGATGAGTATTAGGCCATTGGAGTTGTAATTTTGCCATTGTGGGTGGCTTGATAGGGTTTGTTGCAATCCGAGGGTCCAGATTAACTCCCTCTTGATTCTGCATTATCTTCTGCATTTAATTTCTGATTTAAATCCCATTAATTAAGGAAAACTCCACAAAATCAGCCAAGAGGAAGTCCACCGCGTTTTTGAGTCTCCCATGTGATAATTATCACATTTAATTGCTGAACATTTAATTGGCTCCAAAATCTCGGTGCAGCAAGCAGGGGTGGAAAACCAAGTGCGGAGTGGCCAAATGGTGCTGAAACTGACTCCAAATGCCACGAAACTTTAAACTTGATCAATTGGACATGGAATTAGGCTAAATATCATATCACTAAGATCATATGACAAAATCATGAAAAGTCGATTAAGGCAATGGCTTAAACCGAGCTTAAACATCCATACTGTCCTTAATTGAATAAAAGTGAAAAGTTACGAAAATGGTCAAACATGGCTCAATTCCTCCAAATAGCATCAATATTGCATGAAAACCAAGCTTTTGTGCCAATGGTGAAATCGCCATGCAAAAAATGTCACGGGATTGGATTCTGTCCTTAATTGCACAAAATGCAAGTTTACTTCCGAGCTCGGAATGAGCTGAAATTTGGACAGAGTGTTCTTCATAACATTCTGAACAACTTTAACAAAGGACATATTGCCAAATTCGTTCATTTTCAATCTCAATTTGTAAGGCCTAATCTCATTGTCCTTAATTGAAAACTATGAAAAGTTTTATCCCAGGAGGGCTTAAATCTTGTTTTAAGAGCATGGGCCGGCCTGACCCAATTCATGGAGTGAATGGGGCGGCCTTGCAATATGAAAACATTTAATTTCTTTAATTTCCTAATTTCCATAATTAATTTAGGAATAATTAAGGAAATTAGATCAAAATTCAACTCTTTCCTAATTGAATTTGGCCTAGGGTGGACTAAATCCAACCATCCATAGGACTTTAGAAGATCAAATCTTAGCCATCCATTATGACATCTTGAGTGCATTTACAATTTTACCCAAAGGGTAAATTGTGGTATAAACACCAATAATAGTTGTTTACTTGTCACGAACTCCTATAGCACTCAAAAGGGCCTGAAAAAAGTTAAAGTAGACAACAAACAATTATAGAAATCACTAACATAAAGAAAAATACTATATACAAAGCATTATTATGTATTGTGAAAGTCCCTGCAAATGCAACTGAAACAAAATATTGAAACTTTAGTTAGTAACGATTACTAATTGAATTGCTGCCTAGTTTCTCATTAATGGTTTTTGACTTGCAAAGAGTCCCACAGTTGAAAAGGGGCATAATCTGGAGTCACAAAATCTAGGTACATAAAGGCTTGTAACGGAAACAAACGAAAACGACGCTTTTATGGGTTTATCAAATTGTAAGAGACAAAATAGATTGTTTATCAAATTGTCATTCAACTAAAATACCCTATGAACAAAAAACATGAACTTATATTTATTTTAATAATATGAAACCAAGAAAGGAATCAAAGACAAAGGGAAAGAAAAACAACTTGCCTCGGATGCAAATGCATCCAGGAATCATCTCCAAACATGGTTGACACAATTAGCTAATATGTTTCAATCAAATTAAAAGAGGTAAAAGAACTAAGAATGACATAACAATCCATTGACATCAGCCTGCACTACCAAAAGCAGCATGATGGGAACAATGCATCTCAGAACCCAAGAAAAGAAACTTGTACCTATTCCTTTATAGATTCCCAAATAACTGAGTCATTCATCTCCTGCGAAACAGGATTGAATAAATTTTGAGTTTTTGTGAAACAATAATCGGAAAGACAGAGAATTGGGAAAGGATCTCACCGTCCACCTCAATTCCGGTCGTCTGATGTTGGTTTCATTATCCTTAAAAAATCTGCCATAATATGAGAAAAAAAGAAATAGAAACGAAAAATGAAAAACAAAGCAGGAGCAGACCCATAAAAACCACCAAATTGAAAACCCATAAACAAATTAGGAAGAAGAGAAAGAATTAAACTTGAAAAACTCAAAATGGAGGGTCGAAATACATGACTAAACCTGCAAAAGAAACACGGTTAAATAAAAAAAATGACAATGATGGAAAATTTCAAAAGTAAAAATGGGGAAAATCAGCATGGATATTCAGGGAATCGATGTGCTTCTGCTATTTCTTTTTCTTCTTTCAAAACGATAAAAAATGGAGAAGTCGAGAGAAAGGGGGAATAAGGGAGAGAAAGAAAGGGACGAGGGAAAAGAGAAAAGAAAGGGGAGGAATGAGTAAGAAAATTGGACACGCGTGGGACACGCGTAATGCAGAAAACGGGTCCAGTCAGCAAAAATAAACAATATAATGGGCTGAGGGAAAATGACCAAAAGTGGAATGACGTGGCGCAATGACAGCCACAATTACTACCCAAAATCGTCTTTGCAATTCAGAAATTGAATTCTCCATTCAATATATATAAATATATATTTATATATATATATATATATTAAGGAACATGCAATTGGTACAATATTGTTTTCTTTATTTATCCAAAAAAAATTATTGTTTTCTTTTTTCTTTTTCTAAAATTCAATAAAAGTAATGCAATAATTGGAAAGTTCTTTTCTAAATCATAAAATTAACTTCCCTTAAAGATGAGAAATTATTACATGAATCAGGTCCATTGTGTCATCCATGGTCCCGACTAATAAAATTTTGATAAGTTAGATATTTTCCTACAATTTCTGAAACCCTAGCCAATTAATGTTCTAAATTTAGGGACTTACCCTGTAAATCTAATCTGGTGAAACTTGGGGGCTAAACCTGGTGCTAAATTAGTCTCTAAATTTTAGGAAGAAATCTGACTTGTCAAAATCTTATTGGTCGGGACCATGGATGACGTGATGGACCTGATCCATCTAATAATTTGTCCTTAAAAATTGCTTATAGACACGGCAAAATCCATCATATAATGCTTCATCGTCCTAATTTAAGTGGCTATTTTTAGAAGTTTTTTTCCCAATTTTTTTGTCCACACACACCTTATCTAAGGATTAAGTTCTTTTTGGGTGAGACTGATTTTTCTTTCCATTTAATTTATACAAGATACAGGGCACTCACTACGTGAGTATATATGAAAATAAAATAATTAAAATGTAGTAGTTTGTGGTAGTTTTTTTGAAAATTATTTTTTATACCTCAATTTACAATTGAGGGTAAATTGGTCTTCACATAAATAATATGAAGATGTGTGGTCAAGATTTTATTAAAAATCCTGAAGAAACTTAGTTTCTGCACCACCCTGATTCTAATTGAATTAGGAAAATCTTATAATTAATTATTTAAGGCTGAAATTATTAAATAATAATAGTTTTCGAAATTATTATTATTATTTCCATATATGCCGCCCAAAAATAAGGGAGGAGGCAGAAAAATCATGAAGGCAGTTTCCTTTAATGTTGTTGTCATCTAGGAAGACAAGCAGTAAGAAGGGAAGTTGTATGCCATCTAACCATGAGATGTCCATCTCATGGACTTAAATACCAAGCCCAAGTCGTCTCCCATGATGAGGAGAGGCCGCCCTCTTCCCTCAGGAGAGTTATTTTCCTCTTCTTAAAGGAAGGAGACAGAGAGCTAAAGTTTGTCGGCAAAAGAAACAATTATCTACATGAGGGAGGCATGAGATTTTCAACCTCATACCTCCTCAACTTAGTCGACCAAGCACAATGAAGAAATCGCCTAGCCCTCTCCCTCTCCCCGGGAGGCAAAACTACAACTTTTGCATTTTGTTCAATTAAGGATAAAGTGGTAAAATTGATCAATTGGAGGGGCTAGAGGCTGCGATTTCTACTAAGGAGCATACCATGATGATCCTTGAGTCATGTAGATCATCCTGGTAAAATTTCACCTTATTCTGACATCGGTGTAAAAACTTATACACGATTTTCAGTTAAGGACAGTTTGGGGAGTGAAACCAAGTTCACCATGAAAGAGAGCTCGAATTTAGTTAGAATTTTTTCCATAGTTTCATGGAGATAATCTAAGCCTACTGGTGAAATTTTGGCTTATTTTGACTTCGTTTGCAACTTTTGCACTCTTTTCAGTTAAGGACATATGGCTTTCTGATCCCGGTTTAAGTCATTTTCTTAACTAAGTATTATTTTCATGATTTGATGAGCTAAATATGACTAAGTATGGAGAATTTTGTGGCCTTGATGTTAAGAATCCAAGTCCTGATGTCTAAAGGCCACTTCTTAGCCAAGTCAGGTGATTTCAGCACAACAGAAGCAGCGAAGGCATGTTAAATTGTGATATGCAGAAGGAGAAATTGTCCATCACCCATCCAGAGGGAAGATTTCCGTCTCCCATCCAGAGGGATGATGCCCTGGCATCCTCTCCTCCCTCCTCCTAGCTGTTGGAAGCAATCAGAAGAGAAAAGAAGCTTCACTGCACCTTCTTGAAAGCTGTCATCTCCTAAGGAGTAGGAATTCGCCTTCTTCAGCAAGTCAAGCCCATGCCGCACCCTATATAAAGGAATCAATCCCAGAGCTTCAGAGAGATATCACTCATCTCATAAACCAGCTCCTGAAGCTACAAAGTTGCTCCGCGCAAAAAACCAAGCTCCGTGCTTATTTTCTCTCAAAAGCTCTACGCTTTTTCTCTTGTTCATCACGAGTTCTTACTCGTTCTTCATATTTCTCTTGTTTCAATCTTGTCTTCGGACAAAAGAACTTTCTTTTAGTGTTATTTCCTTGTTTTAATCTTGTCTCCGGACGTTAAAACACTGTACACGTGTTTCTCTCTCAGCAATAATAATCAGTTGTTATTTTCTCTCAGTCTCAATCAAGAACAGCTCTTGCAACGCAATTTAAGAAGACTTTATCTTGTGGATCCAATGATTTAAATGCTCCGATGTGACTTTGATTTAGTCACCACAAATCGCTCTGATCTTTCAATCTGCTGCTCCGCGCACCAGATCCAGTTTCTACAACCTCTTTGTTAATTTCAGCAAATTGACTGGTATGCCCCTACGCTGTCAAAAAGTTTTTAACGCGAAAACTCCCAAAGAGATTTTTGGCGCAACAATGATAAAAATGAAATTTAAATATTATATTTATCCTCCAATGAGTAGTTTTATTTAAGATGTGTAGATTTTATGTTGTTTTGAATTTTTAAAAAACTGAGATTGTTTGTCTTCAAGTAAACTCGTGAGATAAACTCACGTTCTCACATTATAATTAGTATAGATATTTAGTCATTAGTGAAAACGAATTAAAGAAATATATATGTTTTCTAGTCTATACTATAAGAGAAGCTAGATTTGGACTGATCATGATCAAGACTCAACTACTACCCCTTAGCTAATTAGGAACGCACTTCATACTTTAATGTGCACCCGGTTCACTTCAAGCAGATCCAATCAAACGGATAAAAATCCTTTGCCTCATTTTTTGTACCACATTCACCAAATAATGATATGTGTCCTTCTTCAATTTTAAATATTATTTCTTGTTTGCCTAGTTAAATTAAATTTTATATTTTCATTCAAAAACCCTATGGGAATGTATTAAAATTTAAGACTAACCCTTATATATAATTATTTATTGTTAATCTGGGGCTAAACCTACTGTTTAATTGGATTTTTTATTTTATTTTCTTCTACTAATGTTATTTGTTAAAACTTAAAAACAAACAAGATATGATACTAAGGACACGTGGCATAATTTATTGGATGAGACATGGAGTGGGGCACAAAAATAAGGCAAATGATTTCCATCCCAATCAAACAATAGATATTTGAAAGAAAACCTGTCGCATGATCCACCGATTTTGAACATCTCTTTATCAGCTATTTTCTTTCTCATCAACTTGATCAGATAAATCTTTTTTCGCATTTTAGTTTCAGCTAGTAGCTACTTCTACTTCGTGAAAAATGAGATTCTTCAGCCAATAAAAACAGAACGGTCCAGCTTGGCAAAACATTGAAAGATAAGTCCCTAACTCTTTTTAAGAGCAATAAAGACAAAGTTTAAATGTCAAATTTGAACTAGGAACTAAAATGATAGTCGGTTGTTCATAAGATCATTATACAAATTACCCATGAAACCATCTATACACCAACATATAAATGTGAGGTTCAAGAGGTCTGAGGACTAATATTTGTTTACATTAACAAACATATAGAACATGCCAATAGTAAATGACCTACTTTTGCAGCCTTTTTACAAATGAACCTATTAATCTCTCCCCCTAAGTATACATATTTGACTTAAAAACTTTAATCGAGAGAAGAGGATAGAAATATAATACCAAGTCCCTCAACTGGATAATCTAAATGTTAGGATTTTGACCCAATTCCTAATTAGATTTGGTTTAGGATTTTTCTAGAGTTTTTTGATTGGTGGACAAGAATCCTAATAGGAAAGGGATTCTTGGAGTCCAAGTTTGTGTTAGTATAAATAAGCAGTTTATGTTTAGGTTTTTGTGTGTGAGATAGAAAGAGTTGTATTTTTGTGAGAGAAAAAGTTAAGACAGCTTTATGTTGTTGTGAGAGAATCACACATGTTGGGTTGATTAGATTGAGAGTTTGCTAGAGAGATTGTTATGATTGTTGATTGTAATTGATTGATTTGATAGTGGAGATTTGTGGCATAGGTCTACAAGAAAATTTGATTTGTTGTTTTCCGCTTTAATTATTTGTTTGGTTAAAACCTGGGATATTCGAAAGTTACAACAAGCGGTATCAAGAGCCTGGTTGATTAGAGATGATAGAAAGCAGCATATCAGCTTTGAAGTTTGAAATTGAGTCGTTCAATTGAACGGACAGTTTTCAGATGTGGCAGAGTACGATAACATATGTGTTAGTATAACAAGGATTGGGAGATGCGTTTGAAACTGATAAGCCTGCAGCGCTGAATGAGAACATGTGGAGAGATATTCAACGAAAAGTAGTAAGTACAATTCGTTTGAATCTTGCTACTGAAATTAAGTATGATGTGTTAGATGTGAAAACCCCAAAGGAGTTGATGGATAAGTTGGAGTCGATTTATATGTCAAAATCGATTAGTAACATGTTGTGTTTGAAGAGAGAATTATTTGGATTGAAGATGAAAGTGGGAACAAGTTTAAGGGCACACCTAAACGAGTTCAATAGATTGGTTACTCAGCTGGCAAGTGTGGATGAAGTCCTGAAAGAGGTTGATAAAGCAGTTTTGTTGATTAATTCTCTTACCGACAAGTATGATCCTGTAACTAGAGCTTTGATGGTTGGTAAGAAAACTCTTAGCTTGCAAGATGTGACTTCTGCTGTCACGCCCCGACCCAAAAGTCAAGCACGGACAACCGCCGTGTTACCTCGAAACACGTGCCGGCCGGTCACGTGAATCAAGGCTCCACGAAGCGTCAATATCAGACCAAAAACAAAATAATAGAAATAGAGTATAAACTTTGAAATAATAACAGTTTCCATATTAGAGTCAAGCGGAAATATCAAACCGAGAAGAGTAATAAATATGTTCCAACATTTAAATCGAAAACAAATATCAAGTGGGAAAACAACAGTCTAGAAGTGAGAATAAACAATGAAGAGAAAGATAACGAGGGACAAACACGACTGCCAGTGGGACCTGATACGTAGTGAGATGTACCTCTAACAACAGGATCACAGCCTATGCCACCAACTCAATCGTCAAAGGAAATGCTGAGCCCTAACTACCCTGAAAACACAACATGAAATTGAAGGGTGAGTACACGAATGTACCCCGTGAGTGAGCCACCCTCAAAAGAGGACCCGAGAGGGTGGGGTGCACTCTCAACCAAAACAGTAAATAAAACAATTATAACGAAACAGATCAGTGTTATCAAAACCATGTATCGTAATCCAAATATTGCTTTCAAAACCATGGGCTACCATCAAAGCATATCCGAAGTGACCTTGGCCCGAGTCACCTCCAGAACCGTCAGGGGCATTTTCATAATATTTCCATAAGTAGAAACCCTGCCCGTCCCCCTGACGTTGGCCTGGGTCCGGCATTGCGTGGTGGCCGCAACACACCCAGTTTAGCTCCCCCATGTACACGCCGAACCGGTATATAAATATGGCGTGTCGGGCCTGGAGCGACGAACCATGTGGATCCAAACACAACTCATGGTCCACCAATCAAGTCTAACTACTAGCTAGTAAACCACCAAATCAAGTCATACGTACTCCCTGGACTGCGTCCAATCCACGAGTCCCCGTATGCTTTTCCAACGACTCAAAACCATTTTCAAGGATTGCTAATGCACCCAAAATCATTTAATAAAATTATTTATAAAAACAATTTAATAAAACAGTAATAAAATAGTTCCTCAACGGAGAACCCGTTGAGGATAGCCCACTCACAGTTCAGGGGACTCGCACATCCCCAAAGTCATCCACTGTGAGTCTAGCCGATGTCTCCATCAGCGCCTCAGCCGTTCAAAAATTTTGGAGAACCAAAAACCCTTCTTCTTATACTTCAAATCCATGATACTCTTGAATCAATTTAAAGAAATAAATATGGGGCTTTGATTGGGTTGAAAACAAGGTTTAATTTGAGTATAAAATCAAGAGCTTTTATGATGGAAAAAGGAGAAAATCATTTGATGAGAGGAGGAAAACCTTAGGGAGCTTGAAGTAGAGAAGATGAAGATGGAACAAGAAAATTGTGTGGCTCCCTTAGATATTAGCCGGATGGCCCTTAAGCAAAATGATGAAGTCTCCTTTAGACTTCTAGACTAGTGTAGAATATTAGGTTGATTTTTACCAATTTGCCATATGTCCCCAAAGAGATTAACACTTGTACCATGATCATCATGTCAATAAAAATATCAAATTTGCCCAAACAAGATTTACAACTTGACACATATAAAACAAATTGCAAGTTGGCAAATAAGTGTATAGTTTACTTAATTTAGTTAATGATGTTAATTATGGTGCTTATCTAATCAAGTGTCATAATTTGATGATTAATTTCCCTTTGATCTTGTTCCATAGATATTTTCTACAAATTTTGGATCGAGTAACATCAAATTCTACTTATTCATATTCCTTTTACATAACACTAAATTATTTATAATATATATATTTACGATATTACATCTGCAATTTTTGAGTATGATAGATTGAAAGAAACTAAAAAGAAAGATGAAGAGAATGGTGCTCTGATGGTGGATCGTGGAAGATATAATGGAAGATATTATAAGAATGATGCAAGATCGAGGGGTAGATTCAATGAAAGAGGAAGATCAAGTTCGAGGCCAAGGGTTGATTTCAGCAATAAGGAGTGTTATTATTGTCATGAGATGGGGCACATAAAAGCCTATTGCAAGAAGTTAAAGGAAGATTTGGGGGATTTCATGAAATCTAAAGCAAAGAATAAGGGTGGTATTAATGTTGTTGCTGCTGATAGAGATATGTGGGTGTTTGATTCTGCTTGTTCTGAACATGTTTGCACAAAAAAAGAATGGTTTTCGAAGCTTGAGAAGTGTGATAAACCTGTTTATATGGCTAATAATGGTGAAGAAAGAATTGAAGGCATTGGGAGTGTGAAATTTCATTTGCATGATGGAAGTGTCAAGATGCTTGGGAATGTGAGGTATGTTCCAAACTTTACAAGGGATTTGATTTCGCTTGGAAAGTTAGATAGCTTGGGTTATGGATATTCTTGCCGAGGTGGAGGCTGGAAGATCACCAAAGGTTAGATGATTGTGATGAAAGGAGTGAAGAATTTAAAAAAAAAAATTGTATGAGTTGATTGGAAGCACAATTAGAGGAGTTGGATCGGTATCTTCACATCAAATTGAGAAGAAGGATGTGGATTTGCCAACAAAGAAGAAAGTCACTTTTGTGGATTTGGTTAAAGGGTGGAGCAATTAAGCTTTGATGAAGAAATTTGAGTTAAGGTGGAGATTGTTAGGATTTTGACCCAATTCCTAATTAGATTTGGTTTAGGATTTTTCTAGAGTATTTTGATTGGTGGACAAGAATCTTAATAGGAAAGGGATTCTTGGAGTCCAAGTTTGTGTTAGTATAAATAAGCAGTTTATGTTTAGGTTTTTGTGTGTGAGATAGAAAGAGTTGTATTGTTGTGAGAGAAAAAGCTGAGATAGCTTTATGTTGTTGTGAGAGAATCACCCATGTTGGGTTGATTAGATTGAAAGTTTGCTAGAGAGATTGTTATGATTGTTGATTATACTTGATTGATTTGATAGTGGAGATTTGTGGCATAGGTCCACAAGAAAATTTGCTTTGTTGTTTTCCGCTTTAATTATTTGTTTGGTTAATTCCTGGGATATCCGAAAGTTAATGCTCTGCAATTGGTTGTATGATTCTGTTAGGCAATATCCCTACAAGGCTGGAGAAACATATAGAGGAATTTTTAGTGAAAGTTAGAGCAGGCAGGCAATGGTAAAGATGAAAATCAAACAAACAAATGCCTCATTTTGTGCTCATGGCTGACCTAATAAGTCCATTCTCAGATCCGGTAATGAGCCTATCTTCATCGAGCTGACAAAATAGTTTTAAAATGTTTAATAATCAATCATAAAAAGATTTGTCTATTGTTTTTAACGTGTACTGGGAATGTTTTTTTGGCCCATGATAAGTAATTGGATTAATCGATCAAATTATATATACAGTAGTATGGATTTATTTTTACCCATGATTTATAATTGGATTGATTGATCAAAGTATATATACAGTATGTGATTTGTCCATGTTCCCTTCAAGGAATACATAGTTGCTACCTACATTGAGCCCATCACAGGTGATACGAATCTAGTTGCTTTAGATTCAAAATATAATCTTGAAAATCTATCAAAGTCGACTTGAACTTCCTCAACTTCTAGATGGGTAGATCGATGACCTTCACAAGGCTACTCCTCCTCTTTCGTCGGCCTTAAGTCTTCAATTAGACCTGTAATTGTTAACTTAAGATCACAAGATTCACAAACAATCAAGCAATCACAACTTAATTGTTTGCTAGGATTCTACAAGATTAAAGAACCCTAAGTTTTGCTCAAACTAGAACGATGAAGCTAAGATAATCAATTTGGGTGAATAAACCTCAAAATCTTTATTGAAAACTTAACTTGTATACAAAAAAGGGGTTTGGTGCCTTTATATAGGCATAGGGGTTTGACCAATATCCGAAAATAAAACCCTATTTTCGTCCAAACATAAGGGCTAGGGAAAAACTAGTCCAAACCCAATTAGGAAAAGGAAATAAAGACATAATTCAACAAGGATTGGACTTAGTCAAACAAGACCTAACCCAAATAACATCCAAACTTAAAAATAAGATAATCTAAGATAGAATGAAGCCCAAACAAAGCAAACTAATGCTAATGGGCTCATGCCACGCTGTCAATCCGGCCATGTAGAATCAATACCAAGCAAAGTGATGAACTTGTAATTGATTGGTGTTTTCTTGCTCAAATCATCATCAAAGCTCTTCAATTGAACTTGAATGGTCTTCATATCATCAAGATGACTTCGAACAAGGCCCAATAGTGCATCCTTGAATGTCTTAGCTCTTGATCTTGTCATTGGACCATTAGGCAAGCATAATGGATCGATTGGCACCTTCTTTGGTCTTGAAACAAGTCCATCGTTATCTCCATGGTCTCCATGCATCTCCATGTCTCCATGCACTCCATTCTCATCCTCTCCTTGCTCTCCATTGTCATCTTCAAGTCCATGATAAGTCCTTGGCGCATCATTCCCTCCATGATAAGCCTTGGGCGCATCAACAGGCCCATCCGTAGCTTAAGTTCCAATTCACGACTTAAATATATATATTTTCAAAGTAATCATGAATATAATTAACTAAGTAGACAGATAATATCACATGAAATAATGTTTAAATTAACTTTTAACACTAACACTTAAAACTATTGTTAAATTATACTTTTCTCTTCTCTTTTTTTTTCTACCATTTGTGTCCTTATCAAATTAAATTTCTTATTAGTATATAATAAGTTCTTGGTTATCATTATTAACCCATCTTCTACACCTCCTCTCTCTAGCTTGGTGAGTTTTTTTTTTTCTCTTCTTCCTGAATTTGATTTGCGGTAGTTTTTTTCCTTGATTTTGCCTTGTTCTTGATGATCCAAAATCATATATGTTCTATTTATTTTTGAATTTTTCATCAATTATTCTATTGTTTTTGTTTTTGGGCATGGGCATAACATGCAATGGGGCTTAATCTAACTACATATAAAGACTTCGTGTCCTTGTTTGCAATTGGGTTTATTGCCCAATCCGAGCGCGCCATGTCACCTCCTGAAATCCAATTACAAGATCCAATTTGAAACCCGGTTATCCACTTTGAAACCTAATACCCGCCCTGATTTGCTTTCGATTGATTCCCGATTTTTAGGCCTTTCTTGCTTTTGATCTTCAATCATTCCCCACTCCCCATTTCATACGATTTTCACCACTATTGCAAGGTCTACAAAAGGGAGAAACACCAATTCCACGCCGCCCAACACAGGAGCAGAATTTGGGTGCAAAAAGGGGGAGAGGATGAGTTCGCAGTTGTGGCCGAACCACTCCGGGAGAAAAGAGGAATAAAACAACTACACGGATTCTTGGGAGATTATATATATTGATTTTCTGTTTCTTTTTGCTCAAAAACTGGGCCTATCGAGTGCTTAGTATTTTTACAATATAATCTAGCTGATATCGAGTGCTTGCTTCAGGTAAAAAGACGGAAGCTGTTGTGGGCACTTTACCTCATGAGAGAACCGTTTTTGAAAAGTGTTGAGGCTTCTTTACAACCGTTAGTTGCAATGGAGATTTGAAAATGCGAGGGCAGATGCTACTTCCATGTTGCAGAAACTGATGGCAGAGGTATGGATTGTACGGTTATAGTCCCTGTCCATCTTATTTTATTAGGATCCATGCTCATCTTTACTTGATTTTTAATTACGATTATTAGTGAATGATTCAATTAACTTCATTCAACTGGATCGGCCCGCGCTGGCGCGTCGGACGTTCAGAAATCTATTTCTTTGAAAAATTTTCCAATCGAATTAAATTGTTTGATACGTAGGAAATTTCGAAATGTACTATGATTTTAAATGTGTTGCATCTATAAAAGGCTATACTATTAACATTGAGCATATGCCCTAAAGTTAGCAATAAATAGTAAATATTAGTTTGTACATGGGCAGGTGCAATAGCTTCAATTTCGTTTCCTCCTCTAAAGTGTGTAGCACTTAAACAAAAACTAAGTTTACTCTGTTCTTCATATGGACATGAAAGGCCTGAAGAGGTTACAATTCTAGATAATTAAGTAAGATAGGATTTATTATAACATTTATGTGAAAGGAAAGGATAATTACAAAAAAGGGCTCAAGGGGAAGAACTGGCTAGAAACTAACCTAGGGTCTTCTTAGTAATTTGGCAAGAGAGAAAAGACAGAAAATGATAAAAAAAAGGTTCAAATGGAGCCTCCTCATCGATCCTCAAAAGGGGCCTTTGGTAAATTCCCTGGGTCTTTCAAATAACATTTAGTATATATATGTTACTATATTTGGGCAATTGTGTAGATTAGAGACTATATCTGAGGAGAAGAAAGCAATGGGAAAAGAGATGGAATGGCTTATTTCTGTTGGAGACCGCATCCTTAAGTTGATACCCTCTTGGCAAAATTTTCCAATGGAAGCAAGCTTGAGGTCATTATCATCTTTAGTCTTAAAATCACCCGATATAATTTTTTAGGATGTAATAGTTATTCTATTATTGTTCACCAATGAAGATCATGCTTATAGTTTCTTTTTTTTAGTACTGTTGATAGTCTTTCCAAGTAACGTAGTTACTTTTTTAAAAAAACGGTTGGCAAGTTGTGATTACAGATTCCATTATATCGATTAAGTTGCTAATATCATTTTATATTTTTGTTTTCTTGGTAACTTTATGGGTGATGAAAACAGGTTAGGGAAGGGAGCGATAAAAGAGTGAAGAAAAGCTTGGTATAAAATGTGATTTGAGTTTTGGGGATGGGTGAGGAGGTGCCCCCTGTTCTAAGGAAATTGTCTTCTGTAATACCTAAATTTTACAAGTAAAGAACTCCGTGACTTTTTCTTTTTTATGTTTTCTATAATTAGATACTTTGCAAAATTTGAAATATAATTGGATTTGTCTTCTTCAATTGATTGGTATGTTTTATTCCATTCATTATCTGTTTTCATCCTTTGTTTATTATTTTTGAACTGCGAGTTTTTGGGTTGGAGTTTTAAGTAAAATAAAGCATATATTGAATTAGAAGTGAGTTAACTCAAAGTACACTTATCTAGTTAAAAATTATGAGACCACTTCATATGGAAATAATGATTACAAGTTGGTTGGTCTGCGCTGGCGCGTCGGGCGTCTTTGTATTTTGATTTTAAAAATATTTTTTTATTGTAGTTTTTGTTTTGTTGTCATGGACTCTCTGTATCAGAAGATCATCAACAAACTTTATTTTATGAAAACTATCTTTATAAAGGAAAAGAGTATATGTTCAACATATGTTTTTTCCACCCAAAAGTTTTGACGGTTGTATTTATATGAAATGAGATGCACAATGCTTTCTCCTATTAAAGATGTTCCTAAAAATTAGACCAAAATGTTCTTAATAGATATACATAACTACTTTCAAAAGTAATATTCATTTTCATGCAAAATATAAAAATTTAAATGTTCAAAGTGCTACTTAAAACAAAGATCTTCAATTTCCCTTCACAATTCTTCAATCTCCCTTCTTGTTTGCATCTTGTAATCTGTCAGAATTTATATAGGTGGTCAGAAGTTATTTGTAATAATTTTAATCTAGTAAATATCTTAGAATGGTCAAGTTACGTACCTCTTTACTGGGTATCACTTTCTACATCTTCAGAATGTTTACCTTAATTTCATTTTCAGTTTGTATTATCTGTTGTAGTGAGGGGTTCCTCAAGTTTGAGAAGATCCAGATTATGAGCAGGCAAAATACCTTGCTTTATAAAGTCTTGTAGCTAACCCTGCCAATCCATTAGTCCAAAATCAATTCAACCAATGTTCCAGCTAACACAAAAAGTAAGCAAGCCAATGGTTTGGTCTGAATTAGTTGGAAAAAGTAAATAAGATGTCTAATTTTAATTCCTAAAACAATTGTCATGTTAATTATTCATTTCTTCACCCAACAATAAAGTTAGAGCTAAAATAAAATCATCCAATGTTCATACACTGAATTAGCACACAAAGAACCTATATATGGCTCCTTATTGCAGCAAAAGGGTAGTTTGATTTTCTTTCACTTAAGGATTGTACATTGCAGTTCGATTTTCTTTTGATTGCTTTCCCTGGTTGAAGCTTCCTATGTGACAGAATATAATGATAATGAAGATGAACCAAATGGAATTGAAGATGAGCGCAAAAAACCATTCGAATGAGGATCATATGAATAATTAACCAACGAAGTTTTAAACGACAACTTAATTGTCAAATCACAGTCAAAAGGAATTTCAAATATTAACTTAAGCATTGAAACAAACACTTGTTAGGTAAGGCAATGAAAACATATCAAATAAAAGAAAAGAAAAAGGATATGAAACTGAAATTATATGTGCAATTACTTACTATTTTTGTAACTTCTGCGATCTCCCCTTCTCTTGCTCACTTTGTTTCTTGTACTAATTCTATCAAAGATACCAAAAACAACATGGGTTAGGTGCATTTAAAAATAAGCATACAAAAATTTGGATCGAAAAAATCAAGAGATGAACTCTACATTCTCAAGATACAATTTATCTTCTTGACATATAGCTCTTCAACTTTGCCCAAACACAAACATAAAAAATCATGTAAAAATGCTTTGTATTTGGATTGATTTATCTATTTCTTTTTTTTTTTCATGGATGTGCTTCATTATGAAATCCAAATCTAAAGTGTGGCACCCGGCAAAATTAACTCTATTAGTGGCACCATCGAAATGAACCTTCATTGAAGATAGAACAATTAGAATATTCACTCCACTTCAGCCAAGAAATCACTCTCTTCACAGAAGACATAGAGCAAAGTGACACACTAACTTTTTAAATAAGATCTTAATAAAAGCAAACAAAGAAAGCTCACTTGTTGCAAGTAAAATGGTTTTGGCCAAATTCCTAAAATCCAACAACTACGAATCAGCATGCTATATTATAAAGCCATATACAAAGAATTTATTTTCTTTAATAATTACTTTTAATATTTACCTGTATCAAGAAGTCTAACGACAACATCTCCTTCAGGCTGGCTCAAACATCACTTTGATTGAAACCAAGGAAGTCCCAAGACCTTGCCATCGAAGTTGGAACTGAATTGGTTTTTAGCGAAGTTAGAGGCTGTAAATAAATTATCAAGAATTCAAATCAAGCGCTGATAATTAGATTTGAAACAAAGGATGTAAATAAATTAGAGGCTATAAAGACCACATAAATCAAAGAGAATGGGTATCTGCTTTGAGTAATTGATCAATGAAGCAGGTAGTATTGCAGATGCATTCATCAAGCAAAACCTTTGAGTTTTCGGCTTGATTTGAGAAATTAAACCAGAAACATACAATTATTTATTCAACGGGAAAATGAAATTGTTGAGTAAATGCAAATATTAATTTTAAATATAGTGATTATGAAGAAGATTTTATGCAAATGCATAAAATAGTGATTATGATCGAGCAACGATCATTACATGATACAAGATATGATCGAGCAACGATCAAGTTTTGTGAAGTAGATGTAAATATTAATTTTAAAAATAATGATTATGAAGAAGATTTTATGCACTTTAGGATGCAATGTTGAATTTAATTCATTTATTCTTTTGAAAAATGATAAGATATGTTAATTTGATCTTTATTTTTTGATTTGTAGATGAGTAATTTTACAATTGAGGAATTTTTTTCATATCTTGCAAATGCAAAGCACCAGTTTTACGAGGGTTGATAAAACTGAACTCCATTGAAGACCACCTAAGCTCCCCATTGAAGGAGTAATAATTGAACTCTTTCCAAAATAATGAGAAAATCCAAAAAAGCTTTTTGACTTATACATGTCTACTAATTAGCCAAATACAATAAAAGATGTCATAACTAATGCAAATTAAAATTAAACAATGCAAGGGAAAAGGAGTTGTAGAAAAGGGAAAAAGGAATTGACAAACAACATGAAGATTGAAAAAAAAAAGACTTAGGAAGATATGCTTTTATGTCAGGTAATAACTTATAACAATAATAGATTCATTCAAGTTAAAAATGGTGTCAGACTAATTTGTTGTTTTCAATAAAACTTCAAATTTGTATTATGTTACCTTTCAAGTGTTAAATTTTACTTTTCCTAGATTTAAATCTATGATATTTATGCATTTGACAACACGAGTACTTTGAACATATAATGGTACCTATTATTTTTGTATACTACATGAGTAGCAATGCAGAACATTTCCAAGCATGTTGTTCAAGTTTATGCCAACCTTGAAGAAGCAAGAGTTCGTTGTGCAACGCAATGTCGATCTATGAGGGCTGATGTACAAAATTATGTAAGTTAATTAAAACACATGTCCCCTAACTAATTATCTTTAAGATCATTGTTCATATTCAACTTACATATTATTATTGATAGACTAATTTAAAATGTTATGTATTCAATATTTTCTAACTTGCTTCTGTTTAAGAAGGAATCTAATGTTGAGAACCAAGAATTTAAGGTGCATGCAACTATAGAGGCAATCGCGCGGAAGATCACATTCTAATGATCAGAGCCATCACATGCAGAAGCTAGACACATTTGACTAGCAAACCAAACGAAACAATGAGAGACAAGTTGATTGAACAAATCATTGATAGTTTATTTAGGAAATATTATGAAGTGAGAACTAATTATGTATTTTGAAAAAGTAAACTCTATAATACATAATTATATCTCTTTATAAGTTTGTTTATATTTAAATAATGGTATGTTGTGGCCAATCTGGCCTGAACACGTTGTTCCATTCTGACCCGCTTAAAGCTTTTGGTCCATGAACATAATCTGTTTTTGAATTCCCTTTGGCGCGCACTATGTTCTTTTAGATAATCAGCATACATTTCAAGCAACATTTAATATTAGATTTATTTTGATGAATTGCCTAGAGATGAAGGAGTATAATATTAGTTAATTTTGATGAATTACCTTGAGATGAGGAAGTATAATTTAGGTAATGCACTTTTAGAATGAAAGACAGGCCGGGTGTTTTGCTTTATATATACGAATCATTTGCTTCGATGTATGGGTTTCTCCTAACTGATGAACTCACAACCAATGCAATATTTTCTTACTAACCAACTTAAACAACTCAAAAAAATATAACCCAAATAATAAGATACAAGCAGGGTGGCCTGCGCTTGCGCTGCAGTCATCTTCTTATTAGGGCTATATTTTTTTTAGTTGTTTAAGTCGGTTAGTAAGAAGATATTGCATTGGTTGTAAGTTAGTCAATTAGGAGAAATTCATACATCGAAACAAATAATTCGCATATATAAAGCAAAACACATGACCTCTCTCTCATTCTAAAAGTGCATTACCTAAATTCTAGTCTATCTCTAGGTAATTCATCAAAATAAAGCTAATATTCTACTCCTCATATCTAGATAATTCATCAAAATAAAGCTAATATTAATTGTTGGTTGAAATGTATATTGATTATCTAAAAAAACATAGTACGCTGCGGTCATTTTTTAATCTTGATTGCAATTGTCAAATTGATAGATTCGGATATGTGGAAGAATTTGGTTTCTGATAAGGAAGGCCTAATTTTTTGTAGTCAAAGAACATGTACAGTTGTCGCAGGAAAATTGAATTAGTTGAGAGCATTTGCAGGAGCATATGTAATTTACACAATGTATCACAAAATGATTGTACATAGCATTGGCTAACTGTGCTTTTGGAAATGTGGAAATATACTAAATATAAGCAACTAATAGAAACCTCAATAAAAAGGAAGTCGAATGATAAATAAAAAAACTTTTTTGTAAAATAAAAGAGGAATAAGGAAACGTTAAATTTAAATATCAAATAATATAATCAACAAATAAATCCATATTTACCTCAAAATGTTGCGGTAAGAAGTGAAAGCTCCCCACTTTAGGTTATGTCATCCTAAGGCGCTGCTAAATTAAATGGAAGGATCTTATCAACGTCTACCTGGAAATTTTAGGAAACAGAACAGAGTCCATGTGAAACCAATTCAGAGAAATGTTAGGAAAGAAGAAATCCACCCAAATAGAAATGAAAACGAAAGAAAAACAAAACTGAAATGTCAATAGTGTACCCATTAATCAACAATTATTGCAGATACATTTATAACACCAATCCTTTGGAATTCCGACAGAGGAGTTGAACTGGTAAATCCTAATATCCACACACAATTAATATTTAATTAAAACATACTAAATCATAAATATAAAAATAGTAAATTACAAAAAAGGGCGGCAGAAAAAGTAAGGGAGCAAATTCATCGAGAGCCTTTTTAGTCACCCGAAAAGTGCGAAAAGACCAAAAAAAGGCAAAAGGAGGCACCGCATTAATCCCCAATTTGGCCTTTAAGTAATTTCCATAGTCACTAAAAATAATATATAGTATATATTTGCAGCGCAAGCGCAGACTGCCCTGCTTGTATATATTAAATACATATTAATAGATAGGGAAATTATTTCATCCGTTGTCATTATAGTTTAGCAAACTTCACAAACGGTGTAAAAGGTTGACATATATCTTTTTATAGTATATTTTTTAAGGAAAATTATTCAATACACTGTCAGTGGAGTTTAGCAGACTGTACGTGCGGATCTAGAAGGATGACATGTGTCCCCTAGGGACTAAATTGAAATATTTTAAATTTAATTAAATTCAGAAAATGGACACGTGTCAACCTCACCCTGCTTGTGGAGTCCAAATTTTACATTGACAATGTATAAAATAATGAGTTTAAAAATATCTAAACTAAATCTAGATGGGTATCCACCCTTGTTTTCTGCTATCGGATCGGAACCATCATCGATTTGTTTCCTTCAACAACCTCAATAAAAGCTTTTTCCTATCAATTCAGTCAACGAATTAAGAAAGAAGAAGCAATTCATCCTTGGTTAATTAATTCTCTCTAATGATCTTATGATCTTATATATGATTCTTATTTATATATACTTATGATGCGAAATTGCAAACTGATGGCTTTACATGTCCCTGATTCTGTGCACGTGAATTTCCATTGCTTAATAAAGTATGCCATTAATTTATATTACCAAGCGGCCACAATGGCCACAAACCAATTTCCAGCCAAACTAAAATGCCAGATCAAAACCAACCAAAAAACAGGATCTATAGATTAAAGAATTAAGCAATGAATTCGATGGCTAAGACCAGATAATATATTTATTCAAGCAAATCAATGCCGATTAGGGATCTATGACTAATCTTACCCAAAAAGGTTAGTATCAAGGGCATTGAAGGGAGCAGGGATTGATGAAGAATTCGTTGGGGAAGTAGAGGCAAGATCGACAATTCGTAGGATTAAGAAAGGTGAATCAGAATTTTGGTTTTGGAAGACAGGATAAAATAATAATTTTGTCTAATTATTTTACAAATTTATCAGATTTATTTAAAAAGGGCTTGTAAGATTTATATTTTCTATATTAATGATGTGGCGTGTTTTGGTGGCCTGACAGTGTATGAAAGCAATACACTGACAGTGCATCAAATATAAACTCTAAAATAATTACCCATTTTCAAATTTTAAATTAATTAATATGTCAAGTTTTTAATCTGCTTGTGAAATCTATTAAATTTAA
>AWUE01018638.1:0-32800 GCA_001974825.2 Corchorus olitorius | reverse complement strand
TACTACTACTACTACTACTACTACTACTACTACTACTACTACTACTACTACTACTACTACTACTACTACTACTACTACTCTCTCTCTCTCTCTCTCTCTCTCTCTCTCTCTCTCTCTCTCTCTCTCTCTCTCTCTCTCTCTAAACAGAAACCCAAGCTCTTTTCTTTTTCTTCCCATGATTTCTTTCCTTTTTCTTCCTGATTCCTTTTGTTCATTTTCTTTAAAACAATTTTTTTACCTGCCCAAAATCTCTTCAATTGATAGAGTTAGAATTATTGGAGTTGAATTGAAATTTTAAGTAAGGGTAAAAATATCATTATAATCTCCTCCTTAGTAATTCTAAAATTTCTACTTCCTTATTAAATTTAATTAGGCATGGTACCAATCAATAAATATTTCTGATACACCGCCCTTTTTAAAAATTTTCCCAACTCTTTATATTTATAGTAAGACAATATTTACAATCTTCCTATTTCAAAATTCAAAAGTTAGCTGAATTGATGTTTGGGCTTGTCTAGGTTGGACTGATCTAGGTTGTATGGGCTTAAAATGGGCCTTTGCTTTTCGGGCTTAGAAATAACTTGCATTAATTAAGCATGAAGAAATTATGGCAGCCAGCACGAACGTATTTGCAATCTAATTAACTTGTGAAAAAGCAAGTTATGCCTGAGGGGATTCATCAACTTGAGGTGGTTGTGGTTGAATATGGACTAATTGTTGGTATATCACACATGAAAAGTGTGTGCATGAGCATGGCTTTGGGGTTTAGGTAGTTATAAAATTCTGAGACATTAGTCCTTATTTTCAGTATATATAGCATTTTACACTTCCTTGACAGCCAAAACTTAAATCATGCAAATGGCACCAATTATATATTCTAAATAATATTTGAAAGATCCAGGAAATTATCAAAGGCCCCTTTTGACGATCGATGAGGAGGCTCCATTTGAACTTTTTTTGTCATTTTCTGTCTTTTCTCACTTGCCAAATTATTAAGAAGACCCTAGGTTAGTTTCTAGCCAGTTCTTACCCTTGAGCCCTTTTTTGTAATTATCCTTTCCTTTCACATAAATGTTATAATAAATCATATCCTCTTAATTATCTAGAATTGTAACCTCTTTTCAGACCTTTCATGTCCATATGAAGAAGAGAGTAAACTTAGTTTATGTTTAAGTGCTACACACTTTAGAGCAGGAAACAAAATTGAAGCTATTATACATGTCCATGTACAAACTAATATTTACTATTTATTGCTAACTTTAGGGCATATGCTCGATGTTAAGTATAGCCCTTTAAAGATGCAACACATTTAAAATCATAATACTTTCGAAATTTCCTACGTATTAAACAATTTGATTCGAATAGAAATAATTGTTCAAAGAAGTAGATTGTTGAACGCCCGACATGCCAGCGCAGACCGATCCACTTGTTATTATTATAATAATTGATATTGTCAGAGTTAACTTTATTACTGAAATTAAGCTTAACATTTTATTTAAAAATCAACATATTAGTCAGGACGATTTCTGTCCAAAAAGCTTAATTAAGAAAGGCTTAAATGTCAAAATGCACCTTAAAGTTTATACAGACCGTCACTTTACACCCAACTATTTTATTTTGATCATATCGCATCCTAATATTTTATTTTGCGTATATTTTGCACCCTCTGTGACGGAAAATAATTACAGGCGCTGATGTGATATGCCACATAGGATGAAATGCCACGTGACATGCTGACGTGGCAAAATTTTCTTATTTTATTTTCTTTGTATGTTGACGTGGCATCCCATGTGGCAATTATCTACTTATGTGGCATGCCACATGGCAATTTTCGGTCGATGTGGCATGCCATGTCAGCATCATAACGGTGTCGTCGGGTACTTAACGAATTTTCGGTAACGGAAACATTAGAGTGCAATATGATCAAAATAAAAAAAATTGAGTATAAAGTGACAGTCCATATAAACTTAAGGGTGCAAAATGACATTTATGCCAATTAAGAAAGGGCAAAAGTAGATGATCATAAAAAGCTTAATTATAAAAATGTGAAAATGAGATTATTGGACTTGGTAAATAATTATATCACCTAAAAGGCTAAAACTTTTTTTTCTTTTTGGCCAAAAGTAATTGTTTGCTACTCTTTGTTATAACTGATATTTGATCTTCATATGGGATCTAATGCGGCTCGATTTTAGGACTAGTCAGGGTATAATATTGTGGTTAGTGAATACTGGAGGCCGAAGGGTTAGTAGCAGATAATAATAATATACTAGTATGTATGAGATCAAAAATAACTAATTGTTGATACACAAATCGTCGGCAAGGTTCCGTTCGTTAGAGGCTGACGAAGATCGACTCCAAGCTTCTAAAGACTAGATCTGCAAGACAGGCGATACCTAAGAGTGGCGAGAGTTTGGCCTCGCGTTAGGGCTCCGGTGTCTAAGTCAGAGAAAGTTTTGGGTTTTTGTAAGTAGGGTTTTTGTGGGAATTGGATCATACCTTTGGATTAAGGGAGTGGTGTATATATATTGGTCGTCCGTACAACCTAGAGTTTTGGTGACACGTCTTTACGCACGTGTGTGGTGACATGTCAGGGTGTAACGACTCTACGATTGTGGGAGTATTTCAGGGGGCCTCTCGTATTCGCCGGTGGTTTTCGGAAAGCCACGTCGACCAGCGGTTTGGCTGGGTTGCGCTGAGCGGCGGCTTCTAAGTGGCAATCGTGCCATATTGCTCAACACTAATCATTCCCTCAATTGTAATTTCTTACAAGTTTAGATTTCCCATTAATTGTAATTTCTTACAAGTTTAAATTGCATATACGTAGTAATCATCATTTCTCTTATGCTAATGAATTACAAGTTTAGATTGCATATACGTACCAATTATCATTTCTGTTATACTCAATTATAAATAAGCCAAGATATATGAAATGAAAATTCAGCAATAATAATATAACTCACAGGTATCACCAACATCGATCAAATCAAGGCTTTGAAAGTTAATTAAAAATAGCCTCAACAGCTATGAACTACTCTCGATTGCTTCAGGCACTAATCTTTCTCCTCTCCATCGTGTCTTATAACCTGCTGCTGCAAAGTAAGTAACTAATTATCTATATAATTTCTCTTCATGTCTACGTTAACATTATTATTTATTATTTTTAATTTAATTTTTTCCCAATAGATTCTTACATATATACATATGATGTGTTTGATGGACGATTAATATGTAATATATTATGTAATGGTAGGTGACGGAGTGGCAGCAAATATATGCTCTGACGCATGGAAATTTGATGAATGGTGCACTGACACCGAGTGTCGGAAAAAGTGCAAGCTTAGGCATCCTGTAAGCTATATGGACAGCAAATGCGATCCAAAAAAGAAGAGGATCTGCCGATGCCAATTTAATTGCATATAATATAAGCTGCAAATGCAAGCCACCTTCTCAATTCTCATGATCTCATCTATGGCAATATGCTCATTGATTAATACTAATTAAAATCAAAATAGTGGGGATATAATAAAATTGCTACAAATAAATATTATTGTAGCATATTATCATATGTATTTTATAGATATAACATTTTGAATAAATTAATGAAAATCAAATAATGAAGGTTGGTTTGATATATATTGGTTATGGTCTTATGGATAGGGATCAAAATCCCATGTATTAATTGGTCAATATTGTTGATTATTATTTATTAATAGTCACCCTTCTCTCATGATTGGCCTAATTTTCTATGAATTGTGTTTCATTTTTATGTGTAAAACTTAGAGCATTATTTATGCAAAACAAAATGATAGGATATTGCATGCAACATCTTCTAATTAAGATTAATTTTGTTATAAAAGTGATGGAGAATACCAATGATAAGAACAACAGAAACTAAAATATGAGAGACATAAGAGAATTTATTATTCAAAGAAAAGAGACGAGATACAACTGAATGTAATTTTGTTTATTTTACAACTGAATCAAGGAAGACTATTTATAATTGAACCTCTATACATAGAAATAGTTCCTAGTTACAAGATAAATTTACATAATTTAATTTAATATTATCACAAATTATCTCGGAGATAAATGTTGCTAATATAATAATCTTCTCATATTGTCTCTTCTTGATATTCTGATGATTTTCTCCATTTATCAATTGGTAAAGTTTGACCAGATAAATGATGTGAAAATCCATTTATTAACACTTTTCATTGGACTGAACATAATAGTAATGGCCAGTTTGGATGTGCTATATTGTTGTCTCGTTAAAACCTTAAATCGGAAAATCTAGTGGGACAAAAAATAGTAAGAATAACAAAAGAGTACAACGCACCAAGATCTAATCACTAATATGTCTGTTGCGCCAAAAATCTCTTTGGGAGTTTTCGCATTAAAAACTTTTTGACAGCGTAGGGGCGTGCCAGTCAATTTGTTGAAATTGACAAAGAGGTTGTAGAAACTGGATCTGGTGCGCGGAGCAGCAGATTGAAAGATCAGAGCGATTCGTGGGGACTGGATCAAAGTCACACCAGAGCATTTAAATCATTGGATCCACAAGATAATGTCTTCTAAAATTGCGTTGCAAGAGCTGTTCTTGATTGAGATTGAGAGAAAAATAACAATTGATTGTTATTGTTGAGAGAGAAACACGTGTACAGTGTTTTAACGTCCGGAGACAGGATTGAAACAAGGAAATAACACTAAAAGAGTGTTCTTTTGTCCGAAGACAAGATTGAAACAAGAGAAATATGAAGAACGAGTAAGAACTCGTGATGAACAAGAGAAAAAGCGCGGAGCTTTTGAGAGAAAACAAGCACGGAGCTTGGTTTTTGGCGCGGAGCAAGTTTGTAGCTGCAGGAGCTAATTTGCGTGGCTGTGGAAGCGTGTTTGAAGCTCTGGGATTGATCCCTTTATATAGGGGGCGGCATGGGCCTTGCATTTAATGGGCTTTACTTACTGAAGAAGGTGAATTCCTCCTCCTTAGTAAATGACAGCTTTTAGAAAGGTGCAGTGAAGCTTTATTCTTCTTCTGATTGCTTCCAATTATTGGGAAGATGGAAAAAGAGAATGCCAGGGCATCATCCCTCTAGATGGGAGACGGAAATCTTCCTTCTGGACGAGTGACAGATGATTTCTCCTTCTTCCTATCACACTTCAGTATGCCTTCGTCGCTTCTTTTGTACTGAAATCAACTAATTTGACTAAGAAGTGGCCTTCTGACATCAGGATTTGGACTTTGAACATCAAGGCCATGAAAGTCTCCATACTTAGTCATATTTAATTCATCAAATCATGAAAATAACACTTAGTTAACCGAGGTGACAAAGCCACTTGTCCTTAAGTGAGAAGAATGCAAAAGTTGCAAATGAAGTCGGAATAAGCCAAAATTTCACCAGTAGGCTTAGATTATCTCCATAAGACTATGGAAAAAATTCAAAGTGAATTTGAGCTCTCTTTCATGGTGAACTTGGTTTTACTCCCCAAATTGTCCTTAACTGAAAATCAAGCATAAGTTTTTACACCGATGTCAGAATAAGGTGAAATTTTACCAAGATGATCTACATGGCTCAAGGATCATCATGGTATGCTCCTTGGTAGAAATTGCAGCCTCTAGCCCCCTCAATCGATCAATTTTACCATTTTGTCCTTAATTGAACAAAATGCAAAAGTTGTAATTTTGCCTCCCGGGGAGAGGGAAAGGGCTAGGCGATTTCTTCACCATGTTAGGTCAATTATGTTGAGGAGGTGTGAGGTTGAAAATCTCATGCCTCTCTCATGTAGATAGGTGTTTCTCTTGCTGACAAATTTTAGCTCTCTGCCTCCTTCCTGCAGGAAGAGAAAAATAACTCTCCTAAGGGAAGAGGGCGGCCTCTTCTCTACATAGGAGACGACTTGGGCTCTATTCTATGAGTCCATAGAGTACTTTCCCTTTTTACTGCTGGCCTCCCTAGCTGACAGCAGCTTTAAAGGAAACTGCCTCCTTATCACCTATCATGCCACTTCCTTAGGTAAGGGCGGCACTCAAGGGATATTTAATAATAATTATTCTGAAAGTAATTATTAATTTAATAAATAATTAATAATTTTGGGCCCTTATTAATTAATTACAAGAATTTCCTAATTCTATCAGAACTAGGGTGGTGAAGAAACTAAGTTTCTTCAGGATTTTTAATCAAATATTGACCACACATCTTAATATTATTTATGTGAAGACCAATTTATTCTCAATTGTAAATTGAGGTATAAACATTGTCTTATGGAAAATATTTACTTGTCTTCAAGACAACATAGTTAGTAGGCTACTTCCTCATTAAAAAACATACGAGGAAAATCCGATGAGAAAAAACCATGGTCAAGGGAAGTGCATATTGACTCCCCCTCATGATATTATTATTCTAGTGTTTTTAGTCCACAAATTTCAATATGATGGACAAACTTTACAAATATTGTAGTAGAAAGTGCCTTGGTAAATATATTTGCGAGAGTATCACATGAACGGATTTGTTATACTTCAATATCACCATTCTTTTGGAGATAGTGTGTGAAAAAGAATTTTTATGAAATATGTTTTGTCCCATCTTCTTTGATACACCCTTCTTTCAATTAAGCAATACGAATAGCATTATCTTCATATATTATTGTCAGGATCGATAATTTTTCTAGAAAACAAGCCACATGTCTCTCAAATGTATTTTTCCATAAATCTCAACCGAACACATTCTCAGCTTGCCTCATATATTGCTAAAATTTTTGCATGATTAATTAGATGAAGTGGCTGCTATAGTTTGTTTCATAGAACGCCAAGAAACGACAATACCATCAGTTCATCACATATATACAAATAGCTTGTTTATGAACTACCATTATTAGGGTCAAATAGATATCTAACATCCGCATAACCGATTAAATCTGTCTTGGTTTATTTCAATAAAACAAGCTCATATCCATCCTATCTTTGTTAGTGTCCAATATTTAGTTGGGCCTCATAATTGAGAAAGCCCACCAAATCTCGTAAGCTTTTGCCCACTTTCAGCAATGATCATAGCCTAATGCTGCAAATGGCCCAAATGATCACTATTGACGTTTGAGCCTTATAAAATCTTACCTAAAGTCCATATCATGCCTTTAAAATTAAAATTAAATTATTTCCCTCCATTCTAAATTAAACTCCAATGTCGCAAGAACTCGTGAAGCCTATTCATGGCACCAAGCTCAATGCTCAACACCAATCTATCCCAATAAGTTTCCGCCTGTTTCAGAATACGAATGTACTCTTGTCTAAGATTTTTATCCAAATCAATGAGAAATTGAAAAGGGCTAATTGATAAAGCATTTTGAACACCTTTCAAACGGGCCAAAATTTTTTTTTTTCTTTTAAAAAATATATTCCTAAAATGAGTTTTTCGTGTGGCATGTTGTTATTAGATGGTGTAAATTCTAGTCCTATATAGGTAGCCCTTATATTTTGTTGGTACCGAGGTAGCCCTTATAAAACTTTTACTTTTTGTTTAATCCCAATTTTCATATTATGATTTATTTTTTGAATTCTTCATATTATGATTTCTGAACTATAAGAAAATTATATAATAATAATAATAAGAAAATTGCATGGTAGGAAGGATCATAGGAAAGGTCGAGGAAAAAATGCGTCAACCCTCAAAGTCAACCATTGATTATCTTTCTTCTCCCATTATTATTACCTGGAAAGAGACTACTACAAGACAGAGAAAGCAAAATCCAGAAGAGAAAAAAAAATGGGAGATGAAGTAGATTCTACATCTGGAACAGGTTTCAGTTTGGGTTACGAGTTGAGTTTAGACAACTATTATCTTGATGGGTTTTGTTTGAGTAATCTGAGAGAGGATCAGGACGATCATGTCCCATATCCCCTCTTGAGTCCCGGCGCTAATAACCCCAACAACAACCACCCAATGTGTTTTGATCGTGAATACAGCAACACCGCCGGCGGCGGAGTTCATGGCTCTAGCGACGATGGTTGGTCGGCTGTGTCAGGGGCTCTCAGTTTCACTACCACTTATGGCCCAGACCTCGACGAACAACAGCTGACGGTGACGCCGCCTGGAGTTGCTGAAGTTGCTGTTACTCAGCAGCAGCAATATAGCCAGGTAACTTATGGTCAACAACTCTAGTCTAGTTATTATTTGTTTTAAGTTAAGCTTTGTAATTTTTTGGCATAAATTTGGTCTGTGGTGAAAGGGAGAGCCAAATTTGCAACACAGCACATATATTTTAATATTTAGTAGAATCTGTTATTCATTCTATCATTTTGTTACTTTTTGCATCTAATAAATAGTATGATCAAAACTAGCACGCTCCTAGAACAAGTTATTTGTTGTTACTTTTGCATCTAATTCATTTTAGTAGTAATTGATCTTTGTTCTAATAGTTCAAGTTGTCTCCACTTAATGGTTTCAAAGATCAAACATAGCTCTGATCAGTCTAATTTTTTTTGGCATTTCCTTGATTAATTCTGCAAGAAATGTATGATGGGATATTATGGTCAAATGAACCCCTATGATGATTGCTTAAAAATTTTTGGCTCATACATATATATATGTATGGAAAGTTAGATGTTATAACTTGTGAATGTACTAGGATCAGCTATATATCTCTCATAATGAATATTGATGTAATTTGTAAGAAAGCACCAATAGTCCTAAAATACAATATATCTGATGTATGTAGTTTTCGTTTGTCAACCATCACATCTAAATATCTGAAAACTTTTATGTTTGTGGAACACCTTCATTGGAAGTTCAACTCTAGCCTGCAAGTGGAACCATAGTTTCTTATATCTTAATTAAGTTTATATGCTATATTTGTTTTGTTTAGCAGAAAATGGATAACTCAACAAAACATCATTTGAGTTGTGGTACCCATCCATCATCTTTAGACAGTGATAGCTATGATACAGCATCATCAGACAGCAATGGGGAAGCTGAGGTGCAGCAGCAATCCAAAACTAAAACCAATGGTGAAGTTAGTTTTAGAGCACCAGAACTAGACATGGAGTTTTCTTCTGAAGAGGAGGCATACAAGTTTTACAAGGATTATGCTAAAGTAATTGGTTTCTCTGTAAGGAAAGGAAAGTATCAAAGGTCATCGAATGGAGCCATAAGGAAACGGAACTTTTTGTGTTCAAAGGAGGGGTTTCGGTTGAGCAAACAAAACAGCAATGCAGTGAGGTATAGAAGGAAAGAAACCAGAACAGGTTGCGGTGCCATGGTCCAAATCACAAATGAAAACGGAAAATGGATGATTTCCCGTTTTGTTCTTGAGCATAATCATAGCCTTGAAGGTTCAAGTCAAAGGTATATAGGTTCTTGCACTCGCAACTCCCGGGCATCAGAAGATCCTTTGACAATGCACACAGTAACAAAAGCTGGAATCGCGTCGAAGACAGGGGATGTAATTTGTGAAAACTTTGGCAATGTGGATTACAGTAGCTATTTGCACTATGAGAACCTCTGTAGCCTAAATCCTGAAGATGGCCAGGGCTTAATTAACTACCTCAAGCAATTGCAACTGGAGGATCGTTCATTTTTCTACACATTGCAAGTTGATGCAAAATGCAGTCTTACAAATATCTTTTGGAGGGATGGCAGATCCAAGATGGACTATTACTACTTTGGTGATGTCATAGTTGTGGATACCACATTCCGTATTGGGGTGCAAAATATGATCTGTTCACCAATTTTAGGGCTTAACCATCACCGGCAGTTTGTTTTATTAGGTTGTGCCTTGCTGCTTGATGAAAGCAAGGACTCTTTTATGTGGTTGTTTGGGACCTTAATGGCAGCAATGGATGGCCACCAACCAAAAACTATTTTGAGTAATGAGAATCAAGCAATGGCTGAGGCAATAAAGGAAATACTACCCGTTACGCGACATAATATTGGCATGTGGTACATTCAACACACTGCTGCAGAACATCTTTCTGAACTTTATCAGCAATCTAAATTCCAAAACCTTTTCAATAAATGCATCTTTGATTGCAAGTCTGAGGAAGAATTTGATTTATTTTGGGGTTCTCTAGTGGAACAATACAATCTACATGAAAATGAATGCCTCAAGAATCTACACATGATGAGGAAGAAATGGTCTCTTGTTTTTACAGAAAGCACTACTTTCTCTGCTGGCCTACAATCAACTGATGATTGCAAGGAAATCACAACTGTTTTCCAGAAACTGATGGCTGAGAATGTGACTCCACTGGAGTTTGCTCATAAATATCAACATGTTGCCAAGGAACAACGTAGATATGAATTAGATGAAGATTCGTACTGCAATGAAACTACTCCACTGATGATTTTAAAAGGCAGTGCCCTGGAGAAACAAGCTGCAGATGTCTATACTTGTACAATGTTCAAATTGTTCCAAGAAGAGTTACGCGGATGTCTGTCTGTGGCAATAGAGGATATGGGGAGTAATGGTGGAGTAGCCGCGTTTAAGCTGAAAGAGGAAGGCGAAAAGGATAGAATTGTCAAGCTTTGTGATTCATTGAATCAAATTGCATGTAGTTGCCAAAAATATGAATCTGTTGGTATCTTATGTGTACATATTCTAAAGGTACTGAATGCCAAAAATGTATTTCAATTACCTTCTCAGTATATATTGAAGAGGTGGACAAAATCTGCTAAACATGAGAAAGTTCCAAATGACAAGATTGGAGTAGCAGACAGGAGCCAGAAGTCTCTGAAAGTGAGGAAACTAATGCAAAAAGCTCTAACTGTCATCACTAAAAGTGTTGCTGTTGAAGAGGGTTATAAGATAGTTGAAGATTGTCTGGACAAAGTACTGGGAAAGGTTGAAAATGTTCTGAAAAGAAAACTTACTAAACATCAGGAAATAGGAAAAGATGTTGAAATTCTTTGCACCAGTAATGGAGGCATGATGGAAACACAAACTGTGGTATCAGCTCCTCCTTTTCAAAATGAAGTAGCAGAGCATAGAATAAGAAATAAATCAAAGAGAAAACATGAAGATGATGCGAGTGAGATAAGTTGCAAGTCTATGGATGATGGTGTTCTCCATCGTCAACTTCCTAAAAAAGCAACAAAAGGTCAGAAATCTTATCAGAATTACCTTTATGACTCTGTTTTGCTGATGTTACAGTTAAATTATATGTTGTATGTTTGTATATTCATTAGGAGCAGAAAATAATAAAGGATCAAGGGCAATATCCAGCCATTCTTATTTTGTTGGGGATTGTTCACGACAACCTGCCTGCATCTCTCCAAGACCTCCATTGCCTTCTCCACCCACCATCCACCAATTGAAAGGTTTAAGCAAGCCAATGGGTAATTTGCAGGTAAAAGGCACTGATTTTCATAGATGCATGGCTAATTATCAGTAGAGGACATGCCAAGTGGGAAGTGGGAAATATTAAATGAAAGATAAGAAAAGATATGCAAAGAGCATGATGCATGTAGAACTTTGGTAATTTTTGTTACTTTTAGGTATTGCTTATGACAGGTGATCAAGGAAAAGTGTAACTTCTTTTATGTAAATGAAATCTTGAGAAAATTTAACAAAGTTTTGGATTCTATATTGCTTTCTACTATTTTCATTTTGTTTAAATTAGCTGTAGTTAGAATTTCTTGTTTACATTAGTATGTCAGCTTATCAAAATAAGTACAAGTTTGATTATGTTTTGTAGGAAAGGAAGAAGCAAGCACCGGATGCGCCAGTGAGTAGAAGAGAGATGGAGACAATGGAAATGACAATAATGGTGAGAAAACATGTTACAATTTTCATAAGTATTAACCATCTACTGTTAATCCTTCCCTTCATATATGCAAGTGAAAATTGCAATGTAGGCAAAGATGAAAGAGATGCAGGAGGGGATCTTAAGAGCTATAAATGAGAATAAGAACAAGTCTTTACCATGAGAACAGCAGGATATGGAAAAGTAGACTTCAAAGATGCTGCAAATTGCCAGTCTTTGCCAGTATTATTAAGTTCAATCAGTTGTGCATAGGCAATTACAGAAGCTTTTAGTAACAATTTGGGAATATCAAACTAATAATATGCTCTTGATTATTGAGTCTAAACAATGCCTTGAAAATTATCTGAATTCCAACATTGTCCAAAATAGATGATCTGTTACTAGAGTATTGGTGGACTCCTGTAAAATAATTTCCATTCAAATTTCAATATTTTAATGTTAGATATATGTCAGAGTTCTATGAGCACCTTAGTAATTTGTTTTTCTTGCTAAAGATATAACACACATATATCCTATTTTTCACAATCTTTTTGTCTACTTGTACCTGTACTACGCACAAGGGCACTAAATTTAATTAGTCTCTTTCTTTACCTCATATTCGAAGGATTTTGATTCCCCATCTTATTAATGCATCATTTTATAAAGGAAATCCTTCTAAAATCTAATGAAAAATATGGGGAACAAGGAATCCTTTTTCTGAAGATTCCCTGTCGCTTGAAGACAATAATTTGAGGTTATTTGATTGCTATTCTTACTTCTCAGATTCATAGAAACAAGTCATTGTTTAATATAATACAAATAAACGTAAGTGCTACCATACATGGAACATGGCTGAAAGGTTAAAAAAAAGCCCTTCAAATTTCATTTCCAAACTGAAAAATAGTAAGAGATTATTATTATTATTATTAATGAAGATGAAGATATATATATTAGTAAGAGTTGGAAGGAGTAATCTGATAATGGGTGATGCGAATTTCATCGTCAGGCGATGCAGGCGGATGAGTCTTGTTTTTGACTCTCAAATCCTGGTACTCTTTGTATTGGAACCCTCTGTATATAGGTGGCTCGCCAACATCTTTAGTGAATTGTGGCAATGGCTCAACCCACTTGTCTCCCTCCAAGTTATGGAAGAAGACAAAGGAGTGGCGGCTTCTCCCCATTGGTCTCACCACTCTGTGTGTTGCGCTCTTGAATTTCTTGTTGCTCAAAACCTTAATTCACAATGCAAATCAATTAATGTATGTTTATATTGTTATCAAAAGCCGGAAAATTAAATAAGATTTATATTGCATAATAATAACCTGAATGGCATCGCCTACGTTGACCACCAAGGTGCCCTGTGAAGGAATAACAGGAATCCATTCTCCGTCTTTGCGAACTTGAAGACCACCAGCTTCATCCTGGAATACCAAGGTGATGCAATTCCCATCTTCATGTTGTGTTAATCCATTGTTGTCGGTTTCATCAGTTGCCGGGAAGTAACGAAGTGCTACCATGAAATCCCAGCTCCTATCATGGTTGAATTCTTGTAAGAATTTGGGAGGTAGATTCAAGCAGTTGTTCACAATGCTCTCCACAAGCATAGCAGTCTTTGAAAATTGGGCGAAGAGATCTTCCAAAGTTTGCCTACAAAAAATTCCAACAATCTTGAATCAAATCAAAATGATTTTATTTTATTTACAAAACTTCATATATGAAGAATGAAGAATCGAGAATAATACAACATACTTGAGTTGAGGTGGGTTATGAGGGAAAATGTTGAAGGAAGAGCCAGGGGGAAACATCAAGAGGTACTCATTTTTGTCAGGTGAGTTTTGAGGCTGCGTTCTGTAGCCGGCGGGAACAGGGGCACCAGAGGGTGGACTGCTTTTGAGTTTCTCTTCAGAAGGGTATTCGAAGAAAATCCTCGAAAGCTCAAGCGCCTTATGCAACAAGTTAAGGGGCACACCATGGTTCACAACTTGGAAGAAACCGTAGTCGGAGCAGGCCTGTGTGATGATTTCCATGGCCTTCTTCTTTCCGTCTTCGTCATCTTCTTTAAGGAATGGGGAGAGGTCTACGGTGGGAATAGGGGGATCAGCCATAGCATCAAAGGAAAGGAAGGAAGATGGATGAATGAATGCAGGCACTCTTAACTCTGTTGTGCACTTTTTGTTTGTTTAATAATAGAACCACCCTTATATGTGATTTATTCATTTGATTTTACCTTTATATCCTTAGTCTTCTTAGGGTCGTAAATTATTCAAACACTTCTACTATATAAATCCAACGCAGCCTCACCATGAATGTGAGCCATTCAACCCTAACATGTTATCAAGCTTTCTCCGATCCTTCTTCTCACCATGGCTACCGTAGCCGCCAACCCTTATACCATAAACATCACTGATTTTGTCACCGAAAAACTCGATCTCAATAACTACCTCATCTGGTCTTACCTCTTCAAATCTGTTCTAAATATCTATGATCTCCAAGATCACATCGTTTCTTCTCCACAAATCCCTCCCAAAACCATCATCGACAAGGAATCCACCATTCCAAATCCAACATACCTCTCATGGCATAATTGGATCGGCTTATCTTAAGCTGGATCAATGCTACAGTTAAGCAAGAAATCTTACCTCTCCTCTCTACAACTCCCAATCGGCATTTCAAGCCTGGCAAGCATTGGAATCTCACTTTCTTAACAAATCCACTTCCAAAAAATGCAATTAAAATTCACTCTCAACAAGCATCAGAAAGGTACCCTCTCCATTGATTCATACTGTCAAAAATTACAAGAAATTGCCGATTCTCTTGCTGCTATTGGATTACCTTTAACCGAAAGGGAAAAGTCAGCCGTATTCTTCAAGCCCTCCCTCCTTCATATCATTCAATTGTAACTTTTGCCTCTAATTAAAAGCCGCTGTCGAAACGTTCGGGTCCGGGGAACCTTGTCGAAACGACGTTGGAAATGGAGTCGCCACAAATCTTTTTTCTAAGGTGTGATTAGCCACCTAATTATCTTAATCAGTCTAATGAAGTCCGGTGCTTGGCATGAGACCCACTAAACCTATGGGTCCGGTCTTGTCACCTAGACCTAGGTTCGGGAGTCGTTTATGTCCGGGGAAGGATCAGCACCCCCGGTACACCCGTCAAGTGACGGTACCTCTAAGCCAAACTAGATCTAATTGTGGGTCAATAACATAAGGTTGCTTTTAGTATGCTTTTAAAGAAAATGGTGATTGTACTTCTTCACATCTTATTAATTCTTAGAAGAGAAACTATGAATGATTAATGATGCATGAATTGGTGAATTTTAGTTTATCAATAAACAATTGTATACTTGAAATTAGCCCGAGACCCTTCCCACGCATTATGGGGGTATCTCGAGAATAACTCAATCTCGGAGTGGAAACCAAGAATTCGTACCCGAGTACATTTACTTAGATTCCACCCGTCATCGTAAAAGACGATTTTTTATTGACTTTTATTTGGCTAACTCGCATGAATGGCATTTAAAATGCATGATGGGTCATTTTTTTATTTATATGCATTAACACGAGTCTACACGAAATCAATTCCGTAAACCCTTCCCACGCATTATGGGGGTATTTACGAAAGAGACCGGTCTAGAAAGGACTCCCGAAAATTCGTACCCGAGTACATTAATCCACAAGGCCCTTCATCTCGGTAAAAGACAAATGTTAATACATTTTTTAAGCATAATTAGAGTGACATACAATGTAAGTGATATGGATGCATGACCATTCATTAGTTTTACCACTAATTACTAATTATTACAAATTAAAAGGCTTTATCAAAGCCAAAGGTAAATCAAAAGAACAAAAGACTTAAAAGGAAAATGGAAGCCTAAAGGTTAATTGGACGAATCCGGGGACACATCTGCACATAAAGTAAGCAATTAGCAACATTCAGGGACCAAAAAACAAGAATTAAGTGTCAAAGATATGAAATAAGCCCCCAATTGCATAATCATATCATCATTTTCAATAATCAAGTAGCAACTTGCATGAAATTCCCAAAGCAAGGGCCAAATTGCACTTAATTAAGCAAAAGAAACCAAATCAGGGGCAATTCAGCGCGAATCAAGAAATAAATTTCTACATCAAGGGTGAGATTGAATTAAACACAAATAAGGCAACAAATCAGGGACCAAGATGTAAAAGGAAAGAAAGTGATGTCTTTATGTGAACAAAATTAAAAATTCCAGGCACTCAATTGATAACAAACACAAGTATGAAATCTTTAAATGAACTCAAACACAAGTTATCATGAATTAGAACTATTTCCCATGATTTATTATAAATTCAAAAGAAAATTAAGCCTTTAAAAAGCCAAGTTTTGATTCTTAACTAAAATTAATTCCAAGAGATTCACTAATCCCTCCATGAATTGACCTTTAGTCCTAAAAAATGAAATCCTTAATTTTAAAGCCTAAATTTTAAAATAGCAATTAGCTCTTATATGACATGGAATCAACTAGTAAGCTAATTCCCATTTTAAAAATTTTAAGCTTTAAAAATCAAAAGCTTCATTTTTATACTCAAAATCAATTTCAAAGTGACCATGAATCTAACTTTGAATCAATCATGTTTAAAAATCAAAACTTGAAAATAAAGACTTGATTTTTCTTTAAGTTTAAGTAAAAAAACCAAAGGAAATAAATATACCCAAATTCTAATTATCCTTTATCCCTTTCATTATATTATGGTCAATACAAATCTTAACTTTAGCATGAAAGCATCAATTTAAGCATTTCAAAACATAATTCTTTACCAAAACAACAATGAAAGCATAAAAATATGAACTTTAATCAAATCTATCATATTTTATTAACTAAAAATCATGCCTTCAATAACACAAACAACTTTGAGCAAAATCATCATTTAAATCAACAAGTTTCCACCATATCCACATAAACACATAAAAATTGACTAGAAAATGATCCATCAATCACGAAATTAAAGCAAAACAACAAAGTTTCAAACAAATAGGCCCCAAATCATCATAAATGGAAACAAAAGGGATTTAATTGAAAAAAAGATCTCACCTAAACGACGCCGTTTCACCCTTTGGAACCCTTTTAAACTTTTCTCCTCCTTCCTCCTCGACGCTTCTCCCTTCTTCTTCCTCGAGCCTCCTCTTCCTCTAACCCTTGCAGCGCCGCTGCCTTAGTTCTCCATCACGCCTAACTATCCGCCGCCAGTTATCCTCCCCTCTTCTTCTCTGAAACCTCGCTTCTCTCCTAGTTGGCTCTCCTTCAAGCCCTTTCGACAAAAATCAAGACGAACCCTTGATGCGAACTCCCCAAAACCGACGTTGTGGCAACCTATAGATCTCCAAAACTACCTGGTGAACTCATCCGAACTTAGGTATGTGATTTGATGTGTGTGTATGGACATTTTTTTTTTGTATTTTGGGGTTGAGTGCTTGAGTGTGTAGAGAAAAACAGGTAGATTAGTGACTGTGTTTTTTTTCTGTATTGTTGTGTGTGGTCTCTCTTTTTTTCTTCGGTGTGAGGAGAGAAAAACGAGGGGTTATCGAGAGACAGAGCTTAATAATTTTTGTATGGAGTCTGTGTATAGGGCGTCAGAAGAGATGGTGGAGGGAGCAAGGTTGTGTAGGTTGTGAGGTTGTATTTGGTGTGAAGAGTGAATGTTGCTGGAAGGGAGAGGATCAGGGTGTGAATGGTGTGTGATGTGGGAGGTTCATGAATCTGTTGCTGTGGTTGTTCAAGAGAATAGTGAGAGAGTTTTGAGAGTCCGAGATCAGTGAGTGTGTAAAAATTAAGAGGGAGGATTATTGAGGGATTGTGTTGTGTGTGTATGGAGGAGAATAGAGAGAGTGGCGATGAGAGTGTCCAGGGAGAAGGAGGGTGTGAAGGGACCGAGAATGATGATCAGGGAGTTTTTTTGCTTCCATCGTCAAGAGAAAAAAAGGAGAGGTATATAGAGTATGAAGTTGTGCCGAGGGCCAGAGAGATGGGTGTGGTCTAATGGGAAACCGAGAGAGTGGACAGTGAGCTCCCTCCCGTTGTGAGGGAAAGGTGAGGTGTAATTGTAGTGTGTATGGTGGTTAGAGAATGAGAGATTTTTTTGGCAGAGAGCAGAGAGAGGTGATCAACGTGTGTGTGGTCGAGATGAGGGAGATTGCTCTGTGTAGTCTAGATCCCCCCTCCCCTGCTAACTAATCTCTTTTTTTTTTTTCTCTAACCGATTCCCTCTCTTGTGGCCAGGTCATCAACAGGATAAGAATGAGGAGGAAATGAGCTGGTCAGCAACCGTTTTTGATTCCCCTCCCACCTCAAGGTAATCTATTCTTCTTTTGGTAGTCAACTGTTTGGGCTAAGACTCCCTGTTTTGAATGCATTGGCATTTCGTGTGTTTCCTACTGAATTGCCTGAATGCAGCTTACTAGATTGCCTTGCCTTGTTTAATTGCTTGAGTTTGATCATTTGCCTTTGCTGTTTTGGTGTGATATTATGGTTTAGACATTGCCCTGCAACCATAGATGCTTGGCCTTGATAACTTCATTGTAATTCCTTGCATCACTATGGGCATCCTATCTCTGCATTTGAACCTTTTTTTTTTTAACAAGTTCAACTTTTCAGGAGCTTAAGAAGCAAGGATGAGCACCATATCTTGACAATTTGAGGGCAAGCAAAAGCAATAAGGAAAGGAATCTAGATGCAGGTCCATATAGGTGCTCTGTCAGTATGGTGAAGAGGAAGCTATTTTTTTAGTGTCCTAGGAATGGATCAAAATCTTTTGTACTTTTCTGAAATTGTCAATGTGTATATAAACTTTACTACTTTGAAAACCAAATTCTATTTTCTTTTTTTCAATTTTTTTAGGAGGACAACCATAACTTGCATCCTATGTTTATTACAAAAAAAAAATGAAAATGCACATTTCTAGCAAATTATGTCTACACAATGCCTGTGCAAGAAATAATTTATTTAATGTGAAGAGAAATCCCCATTAGGCCAACATGGATCTAACCAAATCAAAATTTGTTTCCTGCAATAAATCTATATTAACACAAATGATCAAAGAGCTAATGCCAAACCACCAAATATTGATTAAAACCATGATGCATGCTAATGCAACTTACTCAAATTTTCCATGTAAATTTAAAACCCCTTTTTGTAACATTTTTTTCAATGCAATCTAGATGACTAGAGATGAATTAGCTATTCTAACTTAAAATGACCAAAATGCCCCAAAATGTGTGAATGACCAAAATGCCCCTGAATGTAAAAGTGACCAAAATCCCCCTAGATGACCTAAGTGCCAATTAAGAAATAAATTAATTTAAATTAAAGGATACATGATAAAAATGGATGTCTACAGCTGCCCCTCTTTGTGTGCTTTCTAATTATCAGGAAGTGTGCAAAAGAGTAGTTTGTATACTTTCTAAGAGTTAGAAAGTGCGCAAAGACGTGAACACCCATTTTATCAAATAGAGAGAGTAAAACAAGAACTGGAAAAGAAACCCAAAATAAGAAACTCGAAGCAGCCTCCGAAAATAAAATTTAAAGCAAAGAGATCCTCGAATAGGATCCTAAAACTAACTGATGAAAGCAACAATCCTGAATATAATTCTGCAATTAACTTATAAGCAATGATCCTGAACCAAGATCGAAATAACACTAACAAAGCAATAATGTTAAATCATGACTAAAATATAACTGATAAAGCAATGATCAAGATTCAAATAAACTAAAGCAATAATCCTAAATCAGGATTGAAGTTAACCCATAATGCAATAATCATATGTCGGGATTAACTGATAAAGCAATGATCCCAAACCAGGATTAAAATAAAGCAATGATCCTAAACCAGGATTATAAATGAAGAAATAATCCTCAACCAGGATTAAAATAAAGCAATGATCCTAAACCAGGATCGAAATAAAGCGATGATCCCAAACCAGGATCGAAATAGAGCAATAATCCTAAATCAGGATTAAAATAAAGCAAAGATCTTCAACAAGGATTAAAATAAAGCAACGATCCTCAACCAGGATTAAAATAAAGCAACGATCCTCAACCAGGATTAAAATAAATCAATGATCCTCAACCAGGATTAAAATAAAGCAACGATCCTAAACCAGGATTAAAATAAAGCAACGATCATCAACCAGGATTAAAATAAAGCAATGATCCTCAACCAGGATTAAAATAAAGCAACGATCCTAAACCAAGATTATAAATGCAACAATGATCCTCAACCAGGATTAGAATAAAGCAATGATCCTAAACTAGGATTATAAATCAAGCAATGATCCTCAAGCAGGATTAGAATAAAGCAATGATCTTAAACCAGGATCGAAATAAAGCGATGATCCTAAACCAGGATCGAAATAGAGCAATAATCCTAAACCAGGATTAAAAAAAAGCAAAGATCCTCAACCAGGATTAAAATAAAACAACGATCCTCAACCAGGATTAAAATAAAGCAACGATCCTCAACCAGGATTAAAATAAACAAAGATCCTAAACCAGGATTGAAAATAAGCTGATAAAGCAATGACCTTAAACCAGGATCGAAATTAACCAACAAAATAGAATGAATCTTGAAGAAAATATAAGATGCTCGAAGGTTTTATCAATGCAAACTTTAAATTGAAACCTTAATCAAGGATTTTAAACTTAAACATAAATCTTTGATGAAAACTTGATAAAATGAAATGATACTCGGAGGCTTTACCAATTGTGCGGAGGACTTATCAGAATTAATACCCAGAGGTTTTACCAATGTAAACTCTAAATAGAGACCTTGACTAAGGACTTTAACCTTTGGAAGATAACTCTGAATCTGATGTTGTAATTGAAAACTTCTTGATTGATGATGAAAGAGGACCAATTTGCGGTCAACTGAAATAAACCACAGAAAAGATCGCCCTGGATCAACTGGAATAAACTGAAGAAAAGATCGCCCTGGATCCACTGGATCGACTGAAATAAATTGAAGAGAGACCGCCCTAGGTCAACTGAAATGTTCTGAAGAAAGATCACCATGGATCAACCTGGATCAACTGAAATAAATTGAAGAAGGACCGCCCTGGGTCAACTGGAATAAATTGAAGAAGGACTGCCCTGGGTTAACTGAAATAAACGGAATAAAGATCGCCCTGGGTCAACTGAAATAAACTGAAGAAAGGATCGCCCTGGATCTATTGAAATAAACTGAAGAAAGGATCGCCCTGGATCTATTGAAATAAACTAAAATAGGACCACCCTGGGTCAATTGAAATAAACTAAAGAAAGGATCGCCCTGGATCTATTGAAATAAACTGAAGAAAGGATCGCCCTGGATCTATTGAAATAAACTGAAATAGGATCACCCTGGGTCAATTGAAATAAACTGAAGAAAGGATCGCCCTGGATCAACTGAAATAAACTGAAATAGGATCACCCTGGGTCAATTGAAATAAACTGAAGAAAGGATCGCCCTGGATCCATTGAAATAAACTGAAGAAAGGATCACCCTGGATCAACTGAAATAAACTGAAGAAAGACCGCCCTGGTCAACTGAAATAAACTGAAGAAAGGATCGCCGTGGATCTATTGAAATAAACTAAATAAAAACCGCCCTGGGTCAACTGAAATGAACTGAAGCATCTGAAATCTCTTCGAAAAATTTGCTCTTGTGATGAATTCTAATGTCAATGCATGGTAATGCAAGATGTATGCATGATATGAATTTTCTTTTATTCGGGGTTCATGATTTCGCCTGGTCCCGAAGTGTGTCTCATCAACTCCTTCATCTTAGCACCCGCTATTATTGCTTGTTACCCTATTTGCTCCATGTTGACTTTGTTCTGATTCCTTGTTTTCTTTTCTTGCCCCAATTTGTCCTTCTTTTCATGCCTTATCCCATTTTCTTTCTGAATAGCAACTGCTTTAACTCTCGGTTCACTTGCCCCTTAGTGACCATTTTACTTCTCCAAATTCCTATCTTTGAATGTTTTGTGAACAGTTCTATGCATGTTTGCCCTTTATGATCAGTGATGAAATGAAATTCAAGTATTCAAAAATAGTTATTATTGAAAAACATATGTACTTCATCTAGAATATACTTAAATAATAGATATAAGAACGGTAGCGCCTCACGACAATGAATACTCAGACGACAATTATTGGCGTGCCAACAGATTTTCAAAAACCAATTTTGGTATTGCTCTTCCTGACTCAGTCTGGAGCAGACACTCACCCTTTCGACAGTAAGAGACATTCTTGAAGTATGTTCTCCACTGATTCTACTTTTTCAATATGAACTATTCTTTGTGGGCTTTCAATCTGGACTGGTCCATTCATCTCATTCTTTTCCTGCTCTTCTTTACTATCCTTGGCTCTCGGGATTCCCATCCTTGCTCTAGACTGCCTTTTCAGGTTTTCACCCTAGAGCTTTTCTTCATTATTTTTTCTTTCTTTTTCTTTTCTTTTTTTTTTCTTTCTCTTTCTTTAGTGCACTTGAAAGCCCCTGATTCACCCGAAAAGCTTTTCGAAAGTTTTGACTCAAAGCATTTTGCAAAAAAGACTATTATTTTGGTTGAGGAAAAATCTCTCCTCGAATATCTTCACTTGATCAAAGATGGACTTTTATTAGGCACGTAATGTAGGTTGGGGTTCAGGGTTGCCAAAGAAAAGATAAATAGGCCCAAAATGTGTTTAAGGGTATTTGAATCAAAGATCATTTTTCTCAACTATCCCCACATTTCATCTTTCAGCTTCATCATCTTTTATTTCATTTCAGTCATTTTCTTTCCTTTTTCTTCAATCTCCCACTTATCTTTTTCTTTCTTTTCCATTACTTTTTGATTTGAACTTCCTCATGAAATGAATTCACCGACTTTATGATCTTAATTCAATATTTCATTCATGTGAATTGATCCTTCCTCAACTTTGCCCCCCAGTGTGGATGGTGATCCTTGATTAGGATTTATTTAAAACTTATTAGGCTCAAAAGGGACAACAAAGGATATTTTCTACAAGTGAAGGGAATAAGAAAGAAAGCCATTTATCACTTCAAGATTGGACATCTTCATTGAAAAGCATCCTCATGAAAACAAATTTAGAAAATCGCTTTTGAAAAAAAATCATTTTTTTTTTTGAAAAAAATCGTTTGAAAGCATGTGACTCTTTTGAAAATCATTTGGTTGGACTCCTCTGGAGACTCCAAGTGCTATTTTTCTTCCTTTTTTCTGACCTCTTTCTCTTTTTTTAGGCCAAGTTTTCTTTTTCTTTTCTTTTCCTTCTTTCGAACGGGAACTTATCAAGAGAGAACTTTGCCCCTTAGCAGGAGAGCCATACGTGAAAATCCAGATCATTTGAAAGTGTTTGGAGCTTCATTAGTGTTCAAGCTTCATCATTTCTGCAAATTCCGTGTTGAGCAAGTATGTTGTTGTCTCAAAAGGTCTGAGGGTAGTGCCTGTTCCTCAATGTCTTCATAGTCAGGTTCGTTAGCATTTTCATCACTGAACCTTGGCTCGTCTGGAGCGTCTTTGTATTCATTGTCAATTGGCCTGAACAGTAGAAACATGTAGAATAATAGCATGAAAAAGAAAGTCCGATATAGAACTGTTCACCAACACTCTTAGGCATAAGTGTCGGGATTGAAGTTATTACATCTCCATACTACTAGAGCAAACCAGCATTCATATCTGACATATCTCTTGAAATCACCCAACTAAATCCAAAGCATTCATCTTCTCAGCAAGGTCTCAACCACAGCGCTGGTGCCTAAACCCTTGTGATCCCTCATGCATCTTTCTCGCAAGACTTCTCCATACAAAACTCAATTTGATGCCCATCCATCAGCCCTTGCACTTTTTCTCTAAACTCTGGCACTCACAGACTCCATGCACTATGCCATGATACGGGCATACCTCTTCCAACTCTCCGTCCCCGAACTCTCCCATTTCAACCATTCTCGTTTTCACCAAAGCTTTAAAAACTGTACCTAGAGGAGTATTTATCTCAGAAATCTTTCGCTTGACAAGCCCTCCGGTTTCAACCATGTTTGCTTGGGTTTCTCCATGAGCTGGCGAAGGATTGACTTGTGCCACATTGCCAAAACTTAGCTTTCCAGACCTCACTAACTCTTGTACGGCATACTTAAATCGCCGACAATTCTCCGTTGTATGCCCCTCGGACCCGGAGTGATAATCACAATGAGCTGAAACATCATACCATACGGGCAATGGAGGTTTCATGGGATTAACATATGGCAACTGTTGCAGTAAATTTTGCTGGAATAGTTGAGGCAGAAGTTCAGTGTAAGCGCATGGAATTGGGTCAATGGGGATATTGCTCTTCGCGGGATTGGTATTTCCTGGAGAGTAAGCTGGAGCTCTTTGCTGTGCTGGCCGTGAGGAACCTGGGATAGGATTATATGGCCTTGGACGGAAGGGTGCCCCTCTAACTGCATTGGTACTTCCTGAGTACTGATAACTATAAGGATATGTCTGAGGTGGCACATAGTACCCATAAGCATGGTAAGAAGGTTGGACTGGCCTGGGCGGGCGATAATAGTTGATTGGGCTCTGACTATACTAAGGATAATTGTACACTGGAGGTGGATAATAAGGTGTATGAGGCTCATGGCTAACATTACTGACTTCATCTTTCTTTCCCTCAACTGATCCTTTGCTAGTCACGCCTGGTACTATGAACTTCCCCGCCTTAATGCTATTATCGAGTTTCTGTCCTATCACCACAATCTTTGCAAACGGTTCACCTGACATGCTGAACAACTTGTCATAGAAAATTGACTTTTGAGTATCAATGAAAAGCCCAGAGATTTCTAACTCCTCTATCGACGGCCTAACCTGAGCGGCCATATCCCTCCAGCGTTGAGCAAATTCTGTGTAGCTCTCATTAGGCTTCCTTTCTATGGCTTTCAGAGATTCCCTATTTGGGGCCAAGTCCACTAAGTACCTGTATTGGTCAATAAATGCCTTCGCGAGATCGTCCCAGGAACGAATGCGATACTTATCAAGCTGATTGTACCATGTGGAGGCCGTGCCTGCTAAGCTATCCTGAAAGCAATGGATCATAAGTTTTTCATTTGTAGCATAGGGACCCATCCTCCTCGCATAACTTTTCAGGTGATTGTTTGGGTAATCCTTGGTCCCATCAAATTTCTCGAAATCCGGGATTTTGAATTTCGGTGGTATGACCAAATCGTCTACCAAAGACAGCTCTGCAATATTGATGAGTTGATGATAACTACTTGAGCCATCTACCAAAGCTTATCATGCGCTTGTTCTCATATGCCGAATCATCCTCCTTCTTTCCAGTAGCCCATAGTAGCTTGTCTTGACCTGCGGCTAGTGTTCCTGAATCACAGTGGACTGGATTTTCATACTGGACATGTGAATCCTCTTCTTGAGCAGTAGCATAGTAGGGTGCTGTGGGATAATAGACATATCCTAATGGCGTGTCATTGGCTGCATCAACATGCATTTTGCCATTGGTTTTAGGGTTCTCGACCTTTCCATCAGAACCGGTTGCTTTTCCATTAGCCATTCCTTCCTTTGCCGGGGTTTCCTGAGCTGCTGTCAGTCTGGCTATTGCTTCCAAAGCTTGTCTTAACTGTTCCTTCATTTCATCCCTGTCCCGCTTTAATTCCTCAAATTCTTCACTATGCTAACCTGCCATTGGTTTAGCTTTTGACCGTGTGAAGTACTGATGTTGAGCTATCTTGGAACCTTTAGAACGGAACCATGAATTAGAACCCCCTTATCAATGTATTCCAAACTCCAATTATTGCAAGTGATGTCATGATGCATGATAAATCGTACCAAATTAAATATGAATGCAATACAACTTTTGCCATAAGAAATGAAACTCACAAAACAACCCGGAACCCTCCATCGAAATTTTATGAATTTCACATCTCACATCCAGGCTTTAATTACCTCAAACTAGTGCCCAATTAAAGCCCTTCATTTGTCAGCGTGCATAGATACTTGTCATGATTGCATAATGCATAATCGATGCTATGTATGAATGCCATTTGCCATAGGACAATTGGAATGAAAGATACTTGATTAAGCTTTTCGAGACAAAGTCTGGTACATTACCAAAATATTCAATATAAAATTCCATTTTAAGTACAATGTAGGTTAACAACTTAGACTAAATTTCATGACTGCTGAGTCTTCTTTTGTTGAATTTCTTTTATTATGAGCACGGTGTCATGGTCTCTTGTTCTTAATCAAGCATCTTTTACTCCGATTGTAGTCTGGCAAATCCTACACATGCACGTGAATTTGAAAAAGGAACAAGAAAATAAGAAAACAAGGAAATGAGTTAGTCACCACAAGGAAATTAAGTAAAAATAAATAACTGAAAATTAAAGAAAAATTATGCCCCTTTTTTTATTTCCATGTTAACAAAACCTTTGATTTTCTCAAAAATCTAAAAGGACAAAAATGCCCTTGGGGCGGGTGGTCTATTTATTGAGAGTAAAAGCGGTTACTATCTCTACAGTCCTTATTTTAAAAATGAGAGGTAAGGGTAAGAGATGTTCCTTGTGTGTACCAACTTATATGCTGACTTGGTCCACTCACACCTAGAAGGTTCCCAATTTTGACCCGGCAAGATCTCATTGGGTGGAGGTCTTTCGCACAACCTGAACGGGGACCTGGTTGGTCCCACGAAGGCTCGCTTATTACACCTCCCAAAACCTAATCGAGGTGGCCAAAATGTAAATGCAAGATGCAATCTAAGTGACACGTGTGAAGGAACAACTTACCATCACCCTAAAACTAAACCTGAGAGACCTAGTAAATAGCCACAACAGAAAACAAAGAAAACAACAAGATATGGGTGAAAATAACAGAAATATCGAAACATGAAAGCAGTAAAACATTAAAACAAACAAAACAAAGCAAACCAAAACAAAACAATGCAACCATTTTAATTATTAACCCTAGATCTTGTTTAAACTTAGTGAGGCATGACTCTCTAATTGTCCCCAGAGGAGTCACCAAGCTGTCGAAACGTTCGGGTCTGGGGTACCCTGTTGAAACGACGTTGGAAATGGAGTCGCCACAAATCCTTTTTCTAAGGTGTGATTAGCCACCTAATTATCTTAATCAGTCTAATGAAGTCCGGTGCTTGGCATGAGACCCACTAAACCTATGGGTCCGGTCTTGTCACCTAGACCTAGGTTCGAGAGTCGTTTACTCCCGGGGAAGGATCAGCACCCCCGGTACGCCCGTCAAGTGGTACCTCTAAGCCAAACTAGATCTAATTGTGGGTCAATAACATAAGGTTGCTTTTAGTATGCTTTTAAAGAAAATGGTGATTGTACTTCTTCACATCTTATTAATTCCTAGAAGAGAAACTATGAATGCTTAATGATGCATGAATTGGTGAATTTTAGTTTATCAATAAACAATCGTATACTTGAAATTAGCCCGAGACCCTTCCCACGCATTATCGGGGTATCTCGAGAATAACTCAATCTCAGAGTGGAAACCAAGAATTCGTACCCGAGTACATTTACTTAGATTCTACCCATCATCGTAAAAGACAAAAATCAAGACGAACCCTTGATGCGAACTCCCCAAACCCGACGCTGTGGCAACCTATGGAGCTCCAAAACTACCTGGTGAATTCATCTGAACTTAGGTATTTGATTTGATGTGTGTGTATGGACATTTTTTTTGTATTTTGGGTTTGAGTGCTTGAGTGTGTAGAGAAAAACAGATAGATTAGTGACTGTGTTTTTTTCTATATTGTTGTATGTGGTCTCTCTTTTTTTCTTCGGTGTGAGGAGAGAAAAACGAGGGGTTATCGAGAGACAGAGCTTAATAATTTTTGTATGGAGTCTGTGTATAGGGCGTCGGAAGAGATGGTGGAGGGAGCAAGGTTGTGTAGGTTGTGAGGTTGTATTTGGTGTGAAGAGTGAATGTTGCTGGAAGGGAGAGGATCAGGGTGTGAATGGTGTGTGATGTGGGAGGTTCATGAATCTGTTGGTGTTGTTGTTCAAGAGAGTAGTGAGAGAGTTTTGAGAGTCCGAGATCAGTGAGTATGTGTGAGTGTGTAAAAATTAAGAGGGGGGATTATTAAGGGACTGTGTTGTGTGTGTATGGAGGAGAATAGAGAGAGGCGATGAGAGTGTCCAGGGAGAAGGAGGGTGTGAAGGGACCGAGAATGATGATCAAGGATTTTTTCTTCTTCCATCGTCAAGAGATAAAAAGGAGAGGTATATAGAGTATGAAGTTGTGCCGAGGGCCAAAGAGATGGGTGTGGTCTAATGGGAAACCGAGAGAGTGGGCAGTGAGCTCCCTCCCGTTGTGAGGGAAGGGTGAGGTGTAATTGTAGTGTGTATGTTGGTTAGAGAATGAGAGATTTTTTTAGCAGAGAGCAGAGAGAGGTGATCAGCGTGTGTGTGGTCGAGATGAGGGAGATTGCTTTGTGTAGTCTAGATTCCCCCTCCCCTGCTAACTAATCTCTCTTTTTTTATTTTTTCTCTAACTGATTCCCTCTCTTGTGGCCAGGTCATCAACAGGATAAGAATGAGGAGGAAATGAGCTGGTCAGCAACCGTTTTTGATTCCCCTCCCACCTCAAGGTAATCTCTTCTTCTTTTGGTAGTCAACTATTTTGGCAAAGACTCCCTGTTTTGAATGCATTGGCATTTTGTGTGTTTCCTGTTGAATTGCCTGAATGCAGCTTACTAGATTGCCTTGCCTTGTTTAATTGCTTGAGTTTGATCATTTGCCTTTGCTGTTTTGGTATGATATTATGGTTTAGACATTTCCCTGCAACCATAGATGCTTGGCCTTGATAACTTCATTGTAATTCCTTGCATCACTATGGGCATCCTATCTCTACATTTGAACTTTTTTTTTTAACAAGTTCAACTTTTCAGGAGCTTAAGAAGCAAGGATGAGCACTGTATCTTGACAATTTGAGGGCAAGCAAAAGCAATAAGGAAAGGAATCTAGATGCAGGTCCGTATAGGTGCTCTATCAGTATGGTGAAGAGGAAGCTACTTTTTTAGTGTCCTAGGAATGGATCAAAATCTTTTGTACTTTTCTGAAATTGTCAATGTGTATATAAACTTTACTACTTTGAAAACCAAATTCTATTTTCTTTTTTTCAATTTGTTTAGGAGGGCAACCATAACTTGCATCCTATGTTTATTACAAAAAACAAAATGAAAATGCACATTTCTAGCAAATTATGTCTACACAATGCCTATGCAAGAAATAATCTATTTAATGTGAAGAAAAAGCCCCATTAGACCAACATGGATCTAACCAAATCAAAATTTGTTTCCTGCAATAAATCTATATTAACACAAATGATCAAAGAGCTAATGCCAAACCACCAAATATTGATTAAAACCATGATGCATGCTAATGCAACTTAAATTTTCCATGTAAATTTTAAACCCCCTTTTTGTAACAATTTTTTCAATGCAATCTAGATGACTAGAGATGAATTAGCTATTCTAACTTAAAATGACCAAAATGCCCCAAAATGCGCGAATGACCAAAATGCCCCTGAATGTAAAAGTGACCAAAATCCCCCTAGATGACCTAAGTGCCAATTAAGAAATAAATTAATTTAAATTAAAGGATACAGGATAAAAATGGGTGTCTACAGCCGTCTCCAACCTTCTCCGAGCATTGGACGATCTTCCTTAATCATGAGGCACGTCTTGAAAACACCGATTCTATTTCCCAATCCACCACAACTCCAACAGCCTTGATAACCAATCAACAGCCAACCAACAAGCCTTCCTCATCTGATCCAATACCTCTGCCTCACCCCGTCAAACACAAAATTCTTATCGAGGCCGAGGTGGTCGCTGGAGAGGCCGAGGAGGTCGTGGAAGAGGTGGTCGTGGCTCGTACTATTCTTATCAGCCTCCTTGGCTGTCAAACCTGAGACCTCAAGCTTGGCGAGGCCGAGGCATTCTTGGTCCTTCACTACTGCTTCGTCCTCAATCACATGCTCAATCACCTACTCAATTTTCTGGAAACTGCTATTATTGTGGCAACCCTGGTCATATTGCTGCAAATTGTACTTATGGTACACAATCTGATCCCGCTTCTCAGTTTGTTGGTCTCTCTCTTGATGATTCATTTGATCCAACCTAGTATATGGATACAGGCGCCTCCTCTCATATGACAAATACACCTGGTAATCTTACTTCTCTATCTTCATACAGTGGTAGCAATAATGTAACTATTGTTGATGGTTCTTCTATCTCAATCAACTCAGTTGTTAACATGATTTTACACTCCCCTACATCTTCTTTCAATCTCCCTCAAGTTCTTTATGTTCCTCACCTTCAAAAGAATTTGATTTCTGTTCGCAAGTTTGCTAAAGATAATAACTGTTTTGTGGAATTTTATTCATGGGAATTTATTGTGAAGGATCTACGAACGAGGACCATTCTTCACATTTTCCGAAGTGATCATCCTTTATAACCGTTTTTGAATAGACCAGCTGTTCCGCAACAACCTCCGAGTTGTCTTTCAGCCACAGTTAAATTTTGATGTTTGGCATGCAAGATTGGGACACTCGAGTGCTAGTGTGCAGCGTCAATTGAAGACTGCTATCTCTACTTCTTCTGTAAATTTGGATTCTCATTGTTCTTCCTGCTTTATTTCAAAGTCATGTAAACTGCCATTTTCTGAAAGGACTACTTCTGTTACTTGTTTCTTGGAGTTGATACATTGTGATGTTTGGACATCTCCCACTCTTTCTGTCTCTAGTTATAAATATTACATTATTTTCATTGATGATTTCACAAGATTCTGCTGGCTTTATGTGATGATAAGTAAGCCCGATGCCTTGGCATCCTTCAAAACCTTTAAAGTTCATGTTGAAAATCTGGGATCTATAAAAATTAAGTTTTTTAGATCAGACAATGTTGGTGAATTTATTAGTGGGACATTTGCACAATTTCTACATGACAATGGAATTTTCTTTCAATCATCCTGCCCACGTACGCCGCAACAAAATGGCGTTGCCGAGAGCAAACATAGACATGTCTCAAAAGTAGGAAAAACAATGCTGGCACACTCTAAAGCACCGTTAAATTTATGGGCAGAAGCTTTTCAAACAGAATTTTTCTTGATAAACAAGCTACCAACTCCACTTCTTCACAACAAGTCTCCTTTTGAAGTGCTCTTTCAGCGAGCACCAGATTACTCTTTGCTTCGAGTCTTTGGTTCCCTTTGCTATCCCCATTTGTACTCAAATCTGCAACACAATCATCAGCAATGCTCCACACCATGTGTGTTTCTGGGTTACGGTCCTCATCAGAAGGGGTATCGCTGCTTATCTCTTGATTCTGGCAAGGTAATTGTTAACAGGCATATTTGATTTATCGAAACTGAATTTCCTTTTGCTACTCGTTCTAATGATGCTGCATCTTCACCACCATCACATACACGTCGCTCTAGACATCATGCATTGGAGTCCTCTTCTCACATCCAAGCTAAAATCATTTCTTTCTCACCCCAAACAATCGAAAATACTACACCACAAACACCACATCAAATTGAAACCACACCCCCAATATAAACCGAGAGTTCAACCCATCTACCACCACCAACAGTATTTCATCATCCAATGCAAACCCGAAGCAAGTCGGGTATTGTAAAACCGAAAATAATTTTTTTCCTTAACATCATCCCCTTCCTCTATTTCACCAGAACCAACCACTGTAACTGCAGCTCTTAAAGATAGCAATTGGAAACAAGCTATGTCATATGAGTTTAATGCTCTTGTGCAGAATCATACATGGACTTTGGTACCTCGTACACCTGCAATGCATGTTGTAAATTTAAAATGGGTTTTCCGAGTCAAACGGAAAGCTGATGGAACTTTGGAAAGGTATAAGGCTAGACTGATCGCTAAGGGATATACGCAGCAGCATGGCATTGACTATACAGATACATTCAGCCTGGTTGTTAAGCATGCCACCATCAGGTTAATTCTTGCTCTTGCAGCTTCTAAAAACTGGTCACTCCGACAACTTGATGGGAAAAATGCTTTTCTCAATGGCATTTTAAATGAAGAAGTGTACATGTCTCAGCCTTCTGACTTTATTGATCACCAATTTCCTGATTATGTTTGCAAGCTACAAAAAGCACTTTATGGTCTTAAACAGGCTCCCAGGGCATGGTTTCAGCGTTTTGGGCAGTTTTTACTATCTTTTGGCTTTACTTGTAGCAAAGTCGATAGTTCTCTCTTCATTCTTCGCACTCCTACATCATCTCTTGTAATCCTCCTTTATGTGGATGACATCATTCCTGCTAGCTCCAGTGATGAACTCATGCATTGATTTCATAAACAATCTGCATGACACGTTTGCTATGACAGACTTGGGACCGCTACACTATTTCCTTGGTATTGAGGTTCACCGCTCTTCCTCTGGTATTTCTTTGTCTCAAAAGAAGTATGCCAATGAACTTTTACAGCAACACAATATGCTTAACTGCAAACCGGGCAGTACACCATCATTTGGAGCAAAATTGTCTAACAAGGTGACTCCTTGGACAATCCAACTAACTTTCGGGCACTTGCCGGAGCATTACAGTATCTCACATTGACGAGATCTGACATACAATTTGCAGTTAATAGCATTTGTCAGTTTCTCCATTCTCCTACTTCTGTCCATATGTAAGTTGCTAAAACGATTTTGCGAATATAGCTGGCAGTCTTGATTATGGTCTTCATCGCTTTGCTTCGACACAAATGGACCTGCTGGCATTCTCTGATGTTGATTGGGCTAGATGCCCGAATACCAGACGCTCCACCACAGGAGCTGATGCGCCAAGGACTCATCATGGTCTTAAAGAGTTCAATGGAGATCGTGTAGAGGATGAGCACATTCGGCAAGGAGGCTTGGAGAAGTTTGAAGATGCTAGGAATACTCACAAAGAAGTTTCAAGCTCATTGGAGAAGGTTTCAAACTCATTGGAGTTGCCTAAGGTGCCATTTGATCCATTGAAGATGCCATTAGGTCCAATGACAAGAGCAAGAGCTAAAAGGTTCAAGGAA